>JASDQU010242198.1:3030-52049 GCA_032191745.1 Picea mariana
CCTGAAGCCCATCCAGTTCACAGCGAATCCTCCATGTTAATCCATGGAAAGCTGCAGCCATTAAAGCGGAAGTTCAAGAATTATTGAACGTTGGTTTTATTTACCCCATGCCCCTAACTAAATGGGTGTCCAACATCATACCAGTTAAAAAAAATCAGGGCACCATCTAAGTATGCATTGATTATAGGGACCTCAGTAAGGCATGTCCTAAAGAAAATTTCCGTACCCGTTCATCAATGAGATCATCGATGATTTTTCCGAATGTGAAGTCTTCTCATTTATGGATGGCTTCTTCAGCTATAATCGAATTGAAATTACTATGGAGGAACAACACAAAATTGCTTTTATCTGCCCATGGGGAACTTTCGCATATCGAAAGTTACCTTTTGGTATTAAAAAGGTTGGTGCAACATTCCAACGAGCCATGTCCTACACTTTCCATGACATTAAACATATCGTATAGCCTTACTTCGATGGTGTCCCTGCTTGATCACCCAAGAGGTCCGAACACGTAGATCACCTACGCCAAATCTTCATTCGTTGTCGATATTACAACATTCGCTTGAACCCACACAGATGCATTTTTGTTGTGGAGTGTGGTCTCTTACTTGGTTTCATTGTATCCAGGTATGGGATCAGAGTTGATCCCCTCAAAGTCGAGGAAATCATTGAATTGCCTCCTCCTAACTCTGAAATCCAACTTCAAAGTTTGCAAGGGAAAGCAAACTTCCTTAGATGCCTCGTTGCCAATTATGTTGAAATCACCAAAGGTTTCATGTGTTTATTAAAAAATAGTGTACCTTTTATTTGGAATGAATAGGCCCAACAATATTTCGATCATTTGAAGCAGGTTCTCACATCTACACCATTAATTAAACCCCCAAATTACAATAAAGTTTTCATCCTATACCTGGAAACCTTTGGCACCACCATTGGAATGGTATTAGTCCAAACTCACGATCAATACAATGAACATGTTATTTATTATCTCAGTAAGGGCTTAGTTGGTGTCGAGCTTCGATATCCTTACATTGAGAAGTTGGCGCTGGCAGCTGTATATGATATCCAACGATTTTGACATTACGTTCTACTTCGAACCACCACTATTATATTCGACGCAAACCCAATGCAATATATTTTGTCACGCCAAATATTGGGGGGAATATATTCTAAATGGATCGTCTTGTTATAGGAATTTGATCTTGAATTCTCCACCCCCAAATCCAAAAAATCTTTGATTTTCACAGAATTAATGACCGATCTTCCCTGATCCTTTGATGAATCTGTGGTCCAAGATTCGTTACCTGTCGAATCCTTGTTTCTCATCGACTTGTCTGATCCTTGGTATGGAGACATATTGATTTATCTCTAGACCCAATATTTTCAGCCCAATATGTCTAAATACGACCATCGTCGTATTCACCATTAGTCCTGAAACTATCTCATCGTCGGTGATACTCTTTACCATTTTCAAGTGGACATGGTGTTACGTCGATGTGTCATCCATTCAAAATCCAAATGAATACTAAATGTCTTCCACTCTGGAGCATGTGGTGGTCATTTATCTGGGTTATCCATTTCCGAGAAGATTTTACGCGCAAGCTATTTTTGGCCCATAATTTTCAAAGATTGCATTAATACGATACAAAAATGCCACCCTTGTCAAATATTTTCTAAGAAAATGCACGCTCACCCAACTCCTTTAGACCCTGTCATTGCAGTCATCCCATTCGCCAAATGGGGCATCGATTTTACCACTTGTAAACCCTCTTATGTTGTCGATCATAACTACAATATTGTGGTCGTTGATTATTTTACAAAATGGGTAGAAGCTCTTCCCACCTATTCTAACGATGCCAAGACTGCTACCTTGTTTGTATTCAATCACATCATCTCCCATTTCGGTGTGCCCAAATCCATTGTGACTGATCATGGGTCACATTTTTTCAATAGCATGATGACAAAATTGTCTAATCTGTTGCATTTTGACCAAGAACACTCATCTCCTTATTACGCTCAATCAAATGGTCAAGTTGAGCCCATTAATAAGGTAATCAAAACAATGCTCAAGAGAATGATTGGAAAACATAAATCCAATTGGAATTTCATGTTATTCTCGACTTTATGGGCATATCAGACCTCAACCAAAACAACCACTGGCTTCACATTGTTCCAACTTTTCTATGGTTTGGAGGTCATTTTACCCATTGAATGTAAAATACCATCCCTCAAGCTAGTGTTCGAACTCCTACCCGACACTTCTGCTAAAGAAGAGCGACTCTTATATTTATCTTGTCTTGATGAACAACATTATGAAGCCATCATGGCCAATGAGTCTCATCAAAATCACGTCAAACACCAATACGATCAAAAAATACGTCCACAAACCTTCTCAGAAGGTGACTTAGTTTTTTTCTATGACCAAGACCGCGATCAATTAGGCACGGGTAATTTTGAACCTTTATGGCATGGCACCTATATAATTACGTGAGTTCTTAAAAAAAGATCCTATGAGCTAGCCGGCTATCAAGGAAACCCATTATTGGAGCCTCGTAACGGGCTCTACTTGAAAAAGTACTATGCATAAGCCTCATGCTATATAGTTCTTTTGTACCATATGTATTATATTATGACATGGTTGATTTTGTTTTCCCTTTATGTGAAAGTATGTGTCAATCTACTTATCCTACTTAATGCTTGAGCTGTAGATGTCGTTGTTTCCCTCACCCTATTTTGGATACGCGAATGGAGCTAGTTGCACCTCCCAGAACATCACTTTCACTGCCTCAGTGATTATTTCACCCACCAATGATATAGTCATCTCTGGGGGCATCTATCTAGGCCCTGCAACAAACAATGTTGTAGAATATAGTGTCGTCATTGATCTTTTGAATGAAGCATCTTCTTTGGGAATACGTCACCTGATAGTACACCTAGATTCCGAGATCGTCGTTTCACACCTCAACTCGACTTATTCTATTCGACATCCTATCCTTTTTTGAAAATATTTAAGGGTATGACGCTTGGAATGACCATTTCATTTGATCTCTTATGAACATATACCAAGACAATTCGATTCTTTAGCTAATTCATTAGCAAATTTTGTTTTCAATTGGAATCTACTTCATTAAAAAGCATCACATTCAACATTCACTATATAAACCATTTCATCACTTATATATAAGAAGAAATCACAAAGACATATTTCCATATATATATATATATATATATATATATATATATATATATATATATATATATATAGTGTGTGTGTGTGTGTGTGTGTGTGTGTGTGTCCAAAAAGTATCCAAAACCAGTATAACATAACAAAATTGGGCTTTCTGCCCATACATCCGCAAAAAAAAAATGCACCAAAAGTCCATCACACTAAAGAGAACTAGTCATCATGGGGAGCCCTCTAGTCATTATATCAAATCACTGCTCACACGACCTTCCACAGAAGGCGCCCAAATTGGTTCCCTACACCTACTACATTCCTCTGCATATGCATAGGTATATCGTCCATATGCACTAGAATTCCCATAGTCAAATGCTCGAGATTCTCCTCAAGATATTCCAAGAGCTTTGCATCAGCTTTCCCACCATGTTTTTCTATACCAATACCAAGTTGTTCACCTCGCATATTCAATGGTGACATACCCGTTGGATGTGTCGATGCACAACTTCCCATAAAAAATTACTTGTTATGTTACACATAAAAACATTCATATATCATAAAATCCCCAAAAAATAAAAAATATCATATATATATATATTGAAAATTTATCTTTCTTACTAAACTCATCATTAAACCTTTCCCCCTCGGGGAGAACCATATCCGGATCGTCATTATCTGGTGATCACACCATCGGAAAAATTTTGCATCAAACTGGAATTACGTTCCACTCCCCCCCCCCTTGAGTCGAGACAACAAATATGTCCATTTATTCATTGTTGGATCTTTGTACCCAACATCTGGCATCACATCCCATGGACACGATGTAGGCACTCACTCGAAGAAGAAATATAATAAAATGGATCCATAACAAAATTGCTTTTGTCGACCCAACCTACACTTGGTCAACTGGTCCTTCATGTTTTCCAACACTGTGACACACCAGTTATGTATTGTAGGGGACAAAATCGTCACTACATAATCTACTTGGCCCCTCGAAGCCAAGTGCGGCCCAGTACTCCCCGTCGCCTATGTAATGGTGAGTAAAACATTGTGTAAGGTCAATTCTAGTACCTGACTAATTCAAAGCTTATTTTTTCTCTTTTGTGTACCTCAGGTGATAGTAGTGTTCCACATAGCCATCCACCCACTATTCACAACCCCTCTTTCCACCTACCAGAACCATAGTGGCACCACGACGAGACAATCCTGTCAGAAAATATATGTCCTCCATCTCCAAGGTTAATACCTGGTTGCATACCACAAAGTGTTGTCAATCTGCATCCCACATATCGACCAACTTTTATAACATGGTTGGTTGAGCTCGCATGTTTTGACAAAGGAAGAATTTCAACAACCCACAATTTCTCAAAGAATCTAGAGTGGGAGGATCATCCATTACAACATTGTCATTCACTTCATGTTCACATTCTCTCCACTCCAACATTGTTGCTCACACGTGCCATAAACAAAAAAAAAAATTAGAACTCATTCATATAAAAATATTCATAGATTTTTTTGCAAAAATATAAAAAAATGTACGTGGTCGCGACCCTCATGAGCAGACAAGGTGATTGGTCGAGACCACTTTTTTTAGTCGCGACCACCTTTGGCCGATAGTGCAACCGGTCGTGACCACCTTTGGCCGACAGTGCGACCGATCGCGACCATACTAGTCAGTTGTCCCTCAAATCTACCCTGGACACAACCGATCACGACTTCCTCCTTAAGACAAAGCAACCAAACCATTTGATCTCACCCTGTAAAGAGGCTAGTCGCGACCACGCAGACTCTAAAATTTTGAGGCTTGCCATTGACAAACAAATGCATGAAATACAAAAATACAAGATGGGTTTTGTAAGTTGAGGTCCAACCTATAGTTTGTTGTCTTAAAGGTGTAGGGTATGTGGTTCCACACTCCACAATAACCGCTCCAAATTTGGACAAGAAAATGGCTCTCCAAACTTTCACCAATATAAATGGGTAAAATGAGGTAAAAACACTATTTTTTAACCCTATATGGCTTCATTTAAACCCTGTTCACACTATAACTATCTCTTTTTCTTCATTTTTGGCCATTTACCATTTTCATTGCTCTTGGGACCACATAATAATCCTATTTTCATCAAGAAAACTATCAACATAAGCTATGGAACCATTCTATGGAGTCTTTTTTAAGCTCTTTTTTGACTCCTTAAAAAAGAAAAGATCATCGAGTATTCTTGTCTTTTCACACTCGTATCATGGATTTGAAAAGACGTCCACTTGGTATACGTTTACCCCTTTTTTGGGACAGAGGGACTATTTTACAAAAAATGATCTCATCATAGAGGACTCTTTAAGCTCTTTTCGAACTCGTTAAAATAGAAAGATTGTCGAGAAATCTTGTTGTTTTTCACGCTTGTTAAAGCGAATTAGAAAGCACGTCTGTTGAGAGATAGTTTATCTCTTTTTCGGTCTCATCAGACTACTTACAAAAAAGGAACACCCTATTCATTATGGTTAGGAGAGTTCTCCTAGGTATTATTTTGTTCTTTTTCAGTCCCTGGAGACTAACTTTATGAAAAAGTCCTTTATGGAGTTTTCTTTATGACCTTTTTAGACTCTCTAAATATGAAAAGGCCACCGAGTTTACCTTCTTTGGACTGGTTAAAGTTTACATCGAAGGACCCACTCATGGGACCAAACCCCTCTTTCCTCAGATTCATTAATAATATGTCAAGGCACTCATCACTAGATGAGTTGTATCGAGCATTTGTTATCCTCCTCCAACTCATAAAACTAGAAATAGGTACTCATCGATCATGGCAAAGAATTTTTAGATGTTTTTTTTGTCTTGTTATCTTCATTATCTGGTAGTTGTCATTACTTTGAGTCGCCCTTGAAAAATGCACCTATTTTACCACCACATATAACATTTGGGTTATCCATTTTCTCCCATTGACCACCATTCCCATCATCGTGTCACGTTCCACTCCCTAGTCCATGAACAATTATTATGGTCTTTATCTGAGTTAATGTTGCCGAGTCAAGTCATTTTTTGTGCATACTTGTTCAAGGGAAGTTATACCTACGTCAGCCACTTGCCTTTCCTTTATGCTTGTATATCTCTACCATCCCTGTGTCAGTCGTGCTCCATTATTATCATTCTCACACAATCTATATTTACCTATTTCTTTTCTATTGATGGGGGATACATCAAGGCCCTCCTTCAACGAATTTCACCATGTCAACTACAACTCATTATCCAGGATTGAAATCTATAAACCCTACAATACCCTGGGACTTGAATAAATCAGTGGCAGGTCTCCTTTCCTTTTCATAGTGGGTTTACATCATTGACTCATGTCGAATGAATCTATGAGTGTTTGACTTCAAATACTTTATTCACACTCCGTAGATTGTACTCAATATATTGGGTTCCATAATCATCATCGGTGGACTCCCCCGCGTCTGTTAACGGTATACATTAATGACTGGTAATCAGACGATTTCTACCATGATTGACTTCAGATCATTTATTCGCATGTCATAGATTCATACCATTTGGATTACATACGAAGACCTTGGGGAAGATCACCCTCCTATTAAATAATATTCTTTTCCAAGTTGTGATGGAGAATATTTATGATCACTTCACTGATTGCTCAGTTATTGAGTCATCTCACTGCTTTGTGTGATGCACATAGATCCACATTTGTACTTGGTCATGGCTATGATTTCACTTGCGTCGAATTTCATGGATCCACAATGTATACTTTTGTGGCCATGAATCGAGTCATGTTTGTCTCTTGATGGATCCACAATGTATTTTGTTGTGGCCATCACTTGTGGCATGCATAGATCTGCAGTGTGTTTATGGTGGCTATGATCTCATATGTCTTACCAAGCATGGGAATGCCCGCCTAGAGGATCTTTTTATGCAGGACTGACAATGCTCTTATCCAAGATTATTTCCCCACAACTTTGCCTTTTATTGGTAAATTATTTCGGTAAAGTATTTCTTCCATCAGACACCTCTTATGACCTCACACTTTAGGGGGCATTTGTTATAGTGTTATTAACCCCCTAACCCTTGGGAAATCATCTCGTATAGGTCACCTACCCAATTCATCCACTTTCATCATTTTCCCCTGGAGTTTCTAGCCTAATTCCTCTTTGGTCACACTTGTCCTTCCTCAATCCTACGACTGAAAGGGTCAGTCACCCTTTCTGGAATGCCAAGTCATGACCGGGTCGCTCTGTCTGAGTTCTTAGGCCACGACCGAGACTAGAAGCTCCCTTCTTTGGACTTGGTTGTGATGGATGAGACCTTACTCTGATTTCTCGGGGTTTAATCTCGAGTAGGCTTCCATTATGAGCCCGGGGATCTTATCCTATTAACCATATCGCCTTATCCCTAAAGCCTTATAAGAACCAATCCATTTCCATGGGAAAATGGGGGAGAAAGAACTAGCAAGGTTACTCTGGTGTTTTGGTGGAAAATATTGGGCAAGGATCTTGGAAGAAAGACATCTCTTCAATTTACACCCATAAGTTGTGATATTGCTTACTTGATTAATAGAAGATATGTTGGATGTTTCCCTCTAATTGATTGTTCATGAAAGTTTGTGTGTTCGATAGAGAATTCATATATTGGTATGTTATGACATATTATCAAGTTTAGAAGCATCCTTTGTTCGTATCTTTGTTCTTGTCTTAGATATAAGAAGAACCTAAGGGATATTAGCTCCTTTAGGGTGTAAAATAACTACAACATCAGGTCCCTTCATCTCCTTTGGCACCTCTCCATTTACATCAGGTAATATATGGCTCTTGTCACTTGCCTTCAAACAAGATCTCTCATTTTGGCGCAGTCTGTGCCTATCCTGTCATTTTTCTCCCCTTCCTGCAAGCACTACACCTACTAAGTGTAATGATTACATGCACAGTCATGCCACGAGAATGTGGAAAGCCCAAGAGAGGGCCTTTGTATTACAATTTTGTAGCCCGTCAGAGAAGGCTTCGTTGCTTTTCCCAGTTTCCCCCGACTCCTCTGGTTCACCATGATAGAGTGAGAGAATAACCTCCAATGGCCATTATGGAAGAGGAAATACTAACATTTTTGGTTCAAATCCCACCACCTTCCCTTATGTATATTATCCCCGACCCCTAGGACCCATCACCCCTCACTGGTTGCTCCACCCATGATGGAGTCGCTACCTCAAATTGGGCCACATGCATAATTGAGGAAGAAATATCGCTAGAGGTACACCATGAAGAGACTCTCCCTCCTCCTTCCACTACTCTGGATCAGGGACCACACCCCACTTGATAGAACTAAGAACTGTCAAGATCCTTCATTTTGTTCTATGGAAAAATATTTAAAAGGAAGAAATTAACATGTTTGGAAGTATAATCAAATGCAAAATGCGCAACAGCTATAAGAAAAAAATTGTAAACTACAAGAAAAATGAAGACTTGTTCATTTAGAGATCAACAAGCAGGAGAGAAAAGCTACAACCATTCCTTCATTTTGGGTTGCTGCATAAAATACCTATTTCATATAAATATAAATTAGCCCGACCCACAAACCCTAACAAAGTAAAAAAATCACTCTTCGTGAAGTGATCCAACCGAAAACAAAGGACAATGAACATAATTCCTGCAACAACGACCATTAAATCTCCTGAATCTTTCATCATAAATCAAATGTGAAGCTGAGTAGAAGAATTCCCTTTGCCCGAAACAGAAAATTGTGAAGCTGAGAAGAAGAATTCCCTTTGCCCGGAATGAAAAACCAGTTGTACATTAAAAAAGTTGTTGATAGAATCCAGCATTGGCCAACGCAACGAGCCCCTTCGATAATGGAAACCCCAATTGTGGTGTAAAGGAAATGTGCGAGGTCGGTGATGCTTCATCCGAGAAAGTGATATGTTTGAGAATAGTCTTGAGCAACCCATGTGGTAGTGTGTCGTTGTCAAGTCCAGTCTATCGGCTGAAAGAAACCTTGAATTCAATGCATGTTGAATAGTTTTCCTTTGGAGTTGGTGAGGGATAAAGACGCATGGTGAACAATTCTCATTTGGAGTCGAGGAGGGAGAGAGGGAGAAAGACGCATGGAGGGATGATATTTGTCAATTGCCAACAGATAGATAGTATGTTTTGATTGGCCCTCGAAAGACGACGAAGGGCTTAGAAGAATCATCCCTTAAAATAACTCCTTCGACGTAAATATATAAATTGCCATCATTTTATCCTCCACTCCTCTGACCAAGCGCAGAGGAGAAAAAATGGTTGTACAAACAATGCATTTTTCGGTAGTTAGAGATTAAAATAGGCAACCTCGTAGATCTAACTAATATTCTATTTCATTGAACTATTGAAGCATGACTTGTAATTATCTGCTAGATATTCCATAGAAGATCCCCCAAAGAATTGGAAGAGATAAATTTCTTCATGAAGGGTTAGAAGAGATAATTTTATGGACTAAGGTGATTGCATCTAATCAATTATAAGTATGCTTGTTACGATCATTTTATCATGTCTCTTCGTTTAAATACTATCTAAGTCATCCTATTGATCACTGATAATGCATACTCACTATATATTTCTAACTCCATAAACAAATTGATTGGAATTGTTTCTACTATAATTAGAATATTATTATTTTTCAAAAATAAATTAAGAATCCAAAATTTTAAAAACTTTAAAAATTAAACAAATAATTTATTAATATAAAAATATTATTAATATGAATGGTGATTTCCATATTACTAAAATATAATAATAAGAAACATCATAATAATAACTTGTCTCAATTTATTAATTAATTACATATTATTATACTAGATAAATCAATTAACATTTAACATATTAAACCATGATATAAGTTGCAATTTTTTTATTGAAATTATTTATTATAATTTGTAATTTCATTTTCAATGTATAAATTAGAATTTGCCACACACACATATACTTAATAATGTATTTATAAATATCATCCCCAAAGGTTAACAATGTATTTATAAATATGCAGCTCCAAGAGTTAATAATATGTTTATTAATATGAGATATTTCCTACTTATGGTCATCTTAATATATCTATTTAACCATTGATTAAATTGAAACTTCAAAATTAAAATTTGTTATCTATCATCATCATAAATTATTAACATTTACATTTTTTTTTAAAACCATAAACTTTAAGCAATACATAATAAATGATTTCCATCGCATATTATATTACTTCATAAGTTTAAGGTCTTCAAAATTATGGCAATAGATAATGTATTAATGGATTTTTCAACGATATAAGTAGCATATCAACATTTCATAATTTTATAGATAATGGATTAATGGATTTTTCAAGTAAATAAGGAGCATATCAACATTTTATGATTTTGGGATTTTCATCATATATGATATTATTTCATAAGTTTAAGGTCATAGATAATGGATTAATGGATTTTTCAAAGAGATAAGGATCTTATCAACATTTCACATAATTTTGGGAATAGATAATGGATCTTCCAAGGAGAGAGAAACAATAAAACTTTCATAATTTCAATAGACATGGATCTTCTAGGGATATAAAGAGAAAATCAACTTGTAAATAAATAACTTGATTATAAAGCAAAAAAAATCCATAACAATTCAACAAAAAAATTATAGAAGAAAATATTGATGGCTACCAATGAGCCAACTTCCATAGATAAATGTATTGAAGATTGTGCACATGCAGAAGGGATTGGCATGTCATTGTGCTTCGAGGAAGAAAACCAAATTGAAAATATACACATCTATACAAAATGAAAACAAAGCTACAACTCAAAAAATGCTAACAAATTGGTGGAATGTTATACATCGTATAAATTAGCATTCCCTATTTCCCACGTTGTTGTTATCCTTGCAACCAAGTATACGCTAGAGACGTTTGTGTGATGAATAAATCAACATGATGAAACTATCTTTGAACCTTTAAAAAATGTAAATTGTTAGTGGAATAAAAATAAATTAGATCCTACTACCAAAAAGCACTAGTAATGGTAGTTTACAAAATAATKGACATYAGAGGAGTCACACTAGAATTCTAGTAAGTATCTAAGTCATACACATGATATTTAATTTTAACAATATATATTTTGGTATAACTATTAATAAATAGGGGTTGAGGATTTTAAACTTATATGGGAGCATATAATTTTAACCAATCATATAATGTTTTTTTATAAATTGATGAAATTTCCATAAAAGACTATTTATGAATGGATTTACAACTAAGGGACAAGAAATAAGAGGATGTGATACACTCTAAAAGTAGGATCAATTTTATAAGTTCATGAAAACACCTATTTAAATGTTTTTTACTAACTGACCCCTTGATAGACATAACTTCAAAACTAGGCGAATCACACAATATAGTAAGTTTTATAGAAAAAATGGGGTAATTGTGAACCTTCCATCCAAACAAGCTAATATTGAATTATCTACCAATGTACTTTTAAATTGGGGAGATGTAATCTCTTATGGATAACACTTTATTCATTTGTATGAATCTTGAACTTTGTAGGTTGTAGATGATTAGTTGTTCAATAAGCATATTTGTTTGTAAAAGATTGTCATCATGTTTAATATGATCCCAAGAATGACATATATGGGGTTAAATGTATATGTAATGGGGTAATTGTAAATCTAATCAGGTCAACCTAATAAAGAGCCCATATACACAATGAGTGAGAATATGTACATATAGAGGTCAATATAGTCATTTTCAAACTATTTTTTTGGGAAAATTTCCAAGGATCGAGGTGACACGTGGCACACCTACTATGGGTGACATCACTTGTTCTATCTACTAGCACCATTTTTTTGATTTTTACCTCATCAATAGTGCTCCATGTGGCTCCTAAAGTCCCTTCAACAATCTTTCAACAACAACGTTCTTGCATTTATCCTTTATTAGAGGCTATCTACCATTGGCAATTGTCCTTTCCCAACAACTCCAATAATTTCTTATACATGACATACATCACAAATATATATATATATATATATATATTAGTCGTCATGTAAAACAAAAATGCATGTATCATAGCATTTAAATCAATAAAACTTTTTCAGATATTCCCCAACATATCTCTTTGCACTCTACCACATTACTCAATGTGGTAGCTAGTGCAATCGCAATCCAATTTTCAGTTGTATTCTATAATCATACAACCATCAACATCCTTATGCAAAAACACTTACTTGCATTAGTAAATCAATCTCTCGTACCATATAAATACAATAAAAAACAAGGAAGGGGTTAATGAACTCTTCCCTTGTCCAACTCCTTCTACACATCCCTAGACTTTCGGTCCAACTAAGTTATTTTCCAAGGCCTCACTGCCTTTACTTATCACGGCTTAACCAAGAATATTCATTCAAACTTACTTATTTATTTATTTTCCTTTTTCCAGCTGTACTTGTTTCCACAACGACTCTTCTAAGGGTTACAACTATGTTAAAAAAAATTAGAGTTTTTACGGTGAGAAAAGTATTCCCCCTTTTCTCCTTCTTTGCTTAGGAAATATACTCCATGTTGGGATCTTCCTGCTCTTTTCCTTGAGCAGCCTTAGTTAGGCTCACCCTAACCTTTTGGATATGCCAACATGCTCCAATAGAAAACTTTTTTTTGGTGTTCATAATGAATCATGAACCTGTGCATTCTGCACATTGCCATTCAGTTATCATAATGGTTAACATTCATTTTTTATCCTTCCATTCATGCATTATATTTTAAAATGTAATCCAAGATTCTTAGGTATATATGTATATAAGATTGCATCCCACTGCTCATTTCTTAGCAGTCATTAGGATTGTGACTCTGCTCTCCTAACAAGGTCTTTCCACAATTCCTTTCGGCATGCAACTTCCTTATTGCATATCCATCACTATCTTTGATGGCCTCAACCTTGGGTTGGATTCAGATTTACCACTTTATTTTTTTACCAAATATTCCATAAGGAATATAAACATGCATTCCTATGATGTATTCCAAATACACATTAAAAGCATGTTCTTTATGTTATCAACTTGCTTTCATACTGTACTTTCATGCACTTAATCACATGTTTTAGCATGTTGTGTGTGTGCCCACCATAGGCACCCTTTACAGTTTCATTTCCATATCGATTGAAAATTATTGATTTCATGATTGTTCACAGTCATTTACATGTGGTCCTCAAAATCATATTTATATTGTCTTTTATCATGACAACATAGCATCCTTGCTCATTTACTCTTTCATCTATGTATACTAGATTTTCCCAAGGGAATGGAACACATTCTCCTCAAGCTATTATTCAAAACAAAAATTTCATGAATCATCAAAATAGAGTCATCCATGCATCCATGGTAATCATTAAATCTTGGCAAGTGAAATTATTTCCTTACATTTCACTCATTTAGGCAGTCACATCGTGCCTTTAGTATACATATACTTTTACATCATACATGTGCATCACTTGCACCTTTAATATCATTCATTCATATCTATTTGGTTTTAAGATTAGTCTTCATATCAAGAAACCTTACAATGCATTAAATCAAGCATATACAATCATAGCCAAACATTCATCATGCAATCTCATTGCTTGCACCTTTTCCATGTCAATCATACACATGGACATATCATACTTCCAGATCCTCCTCCAAAGGATCTTGTTTCCATTCTTATGACAAGTCTCACAGATATACTCAACACTGAGCTTCCCTCTCTGTTGAGAGCCTGCAGTCATTCACATGATATCCACATGGAAAGTTTAACAGATATAATCATAACTATGCCCCCCTTTCCATACGAAACAATACATCTTATCAAGCTTCTTTTTCATGCCTCAAACCATTTTTGGTTATCATACATTTTTATCAAGGGAATGCTTTTCTAGATTCCCTCTCACTACTACTTGATCATATCAAGCCATACCTTATATGGATACCATCCACCTCTCGATGTCAACCTGGCCCATTGGTCATCTAGAAGGGCCCCAACACTTCCTTTACCACATTCAGGATCAACATTTCATTAACCATTTCACCTCATTTGTAATGAATTTTAATGTCTAATAACATTTGAACTATTTCCTTAAATTCCAAATACAATTTCAAAGTATGTTACTTACTAAGTATTTTAATACAGAACTCCAGAGCATCTTTAGATCATAATTTGTCTCAGGCATAAATTCTATTTCTTTTTTTTTTAATTTTTGTAGAGATTCTAGTTGTTTATGTATATCCTCATCAAAAAATAGAAGATAGGTTGTACATGTAGATCAGCACTAACCATTACACCCAGAAATATTCCTTCTATTCAACAACCACCATGAATGGAGGTCACTCTCCTCCTCCCACAGGAATTCTGGAACATTAGTTTTCTATCCACCAAGCAACGGAGTCTATTATGATTTCTCACTCAATCACCCATATTTTTGCAACTTCATTTATCAACTTGATTAGAAAAACGACACTCAACAATTCCTATGCCCAAAAACAAATTTGTTTTTCAATTCCCTTCAGAACCAAAGAGTTGCATATGTTCTCCCTCTTCATAAAATGGTCACCGTACACATTCCTCTTGCTTCCTCAACATCATCAACATTTTACTTATGCTACTATAGTTAGATCATCATTAGCCATATGATCCATGACATCACCATATTTTGCATCAAATGGTAGACTATAATAAGTATATATACATGTTATATGCATGCTCTATCTTTGTGATATGCATTTCAACATATCTTTGTGCACCAAGGATTGTACCCATGTTTGCAGTGCGGACGGGTTCCATTTAATTACCTTTTGCATTTTCATACATATACCTACCCTTAGTTAATAGGGATTTACACTGATTTAGAACAACCACAAGCTTTTGAACTTGCTCATGTCATTCCACTTCTTCCATGAGGTACATTCTCATTCCATGTGACTTCTTTTATTTTACAAGGAGGGATTACCCAGTAGGAAGTTTTTCAGTTATGATAGGTCAAGTAGGTTGATGTCACTTACTTCCATAAGGCCTCTAGACATGGAGGATTGTACTCCCAATGCCAAATCCTTCATTTAATCAACACTTTTAATTAACAGAGGCTTCATTAAGCCCACTTTTAGGCAACTCCTGCCACCTATTCAGTCCATTTTCCTTTTGGACTTAAGTATTCCTTAAAATAGTTTTATTCCATATGCATCCAAGTTTTATTATTAATGCCCCTCAGCATAATCCACTTTTGTAGGACTGGATATAATTTCCCAAAAGAAGTGATAGGATTCTTCTGCCATAGCCTAGCATGATTCAATCTCGTTGGGTAAAATCGAAACTACATTTTAATATGCATCCTTCTCCTCAAGGAACTTATGCAGATAATTTCCATACGTAAATAATACTCTCAATAGGATCATATTAGCCTTGGTAAATTAGTCTTATGACTTTTCTCCAGCCCATCCAAACCTGTGTTTGAATCATGCTCAGCTAGATAGGGTAGGGTAGAGTTCCCTCTCCCTTAAAGTTTCCTAAGAAAGAAAAATCACTTGACTCTTTTTTGATCCCAAGTAGGCCAAGTGTTGTTTCCCGCTCTGATACCACTTTATAACACACCCAACCCCTTAGGTATCCCTTTAAGGGATGGGGCATAAAAATTTCACTTTTCTCAATCATCTCGAATCCCTGAAACTAGGACTACATCGCCTTTGATTCGACGATGGTTTTCCAATGACTATAAATTTTGTCTAGATCTGAGTTTTGGAACACAAGTTATGGTCCTTCAAAGTTCTTTAAGCCTTTATTGACTAGGGTCTTTCATCGCCATGTGGCACCCACATGGTTCCCTATCACCTGTAATGCTACCTCGTCATAACATATAAAGACTCGGTCAACCACAGGTTGATGCTTGTCTAGCTCTTATTGGCCTATTAATTTAATTAAATATATCAAAGGATCACTTAGGATTATTAAGTTCGAAAAACTCATAAGTCTTCGAACTTCGGCGAGGTTCCTCATCGTGTTTTTATGAACATACCCCCAAAACTCCCGAATGTCGAAGCTGCAGAGAGGGTTCCACCTGTATTATGCCTTTATGCAAATACAAGTAATTACATTACCCCACAATATAATTAATTTTGTTTAATTTTTATTATAACATTGGACGGGAAGGTAGGTTCGGGCCTTTGGCCCTTTTAACTTGTTCGTTCTATCACCCCAAACATCTGGAGTCCCGAATCTCTTGACACCCGGAGAGTTCACACTTACACATGAATGCACATTAAATACTGGAATAGGGACAGGTAGGTCTGAGCTTCAACCATTTTATCCCAAGCGTTCCATCACTCAAAACACTCCGGATTCCTGAAGTTTTGAACTCCCGTCAACCATTAGATCAAGAAACCATGATCCAAGAGGAATACATTTGGCAGAAGACAAGGGTGACACTTAACCCAATCAACTGGTGACATGTGTCAAGGTCCATTTCACACATAAGGTTTGTGAAATTCATGAATCAGGGTGATACGTGGCACACCTACTATGGGTCCATGTCACCCAAGGTGACGTCAGCATGACACGTCACTTTGGCCTTTGGTGCTTCAGATATATTCTCATTCACCAACATGTCGAACCTCCTAGAGTAGGACTTTGTCAGAGTTCTTTAATATATCCTTTTACTAGTTGATCAGACGGTCAGGAGAGGTTCCCAATGGATTCCCCAGATCAACGACTCACGTTAACTCACAAGTTTGATGTTCAAGGTTTATGTCTGTTTAACACCTTTTCTCTCCCAGAGTAGGCCAATGCCGAATGACCACGATGTAGATCCAATGGCTAGAGGAGATCCTAAATAACCCCATATCTACGAATCATGTTACTTCATGACCGAGAAGTGGATCGAGTTTTAACAAGGGGATGCAACCCACGATAACGGGTGAATGACTACCAAATTTTGGTCCACCATCCAGCTACTGATTCGACAAGTCGTATTCGACGCATTTAGTACACTGCAATGTTCATTCACCCAAGAGCTCTAGAGTCCTAGAGTCTCGAATGAATTAGCTCCTTTTTAAGTGTAGAGGAGGGTTCTAAGGTCCTAGTCCTATGGAACTTTGTTAATCTCCAATGGATACACTCCTAAATATTAGCCGAAATTTGGTTAAGGTTGTAGGCATGAGTCCATGGCCACTTGGACGATTGGTTTGAAGGAATTTCCCTTCATCTATGGAGCTCAAATTCCACAACAGGAAAGGTAATTCAAGGAAATCAACAGGACTAAGGTAGTCCGGTAGATTCTATCTCGACTCTATGTTTTTGGATTTGGTCCTTGAGCAATCCCTTGAATATTTTCCCAACCAACACAGGGGCCACAGTCTTATGTCCCAAAATCCAGTTAAAGATCCATTGCTAGCAGTTCTCCTTTCTCTTGAAACCAACATTGCATGAGATTACACATTTACCTTTGTTTATATACCTCTATTCCTCATGTACACATAAAGCACAGATAGGGATTTAATCTCTTTGTCCTAGAGTATTACAAGGTAATTCTATTCAACTGTGCAAGACATGTACTAAACTTGTCATCCTACCAACGCCCAAAAGTAGAAGTTTACAGTTGAAAACAAGAATTCAATCATGCATTTCATTTCAAGTACGCATGGTATATGAAATTTTTATCTATTACAGGTTACATACATCCAACTAACTATGGTTGTTCTCCTTTCCACCCAACCATAGGATTAAAGGAATTCACTCTTAACACTCTAGCCACCCCCGTGCAAAGCCATGATATCACTAGGAAACTTCTTTGTGTTTCTTAAGTCTTTTGTAGATTCTCAGGGTCTCTCTCTCTGTCACAACCTTTGCAAGGTTTATCAGATACTCCCCCAGGATCAAGCTCACGACCTTCTTCTCAGGTCAAGGATGGATCTCTAGTCTATTAAAAAAATAACAAACAATTCCTTTGTCTTCAAAACTCCATGTGTCTGGCAATAATAGAAATCTCCCTTATTCCCCACTGAGCTCAGGGCCTCCACGGGGTTTACCAGATGCCTTCCAAAATGGATTTCCTCTTTGAAATAGATTCCCTTCACAACTACATTGTCCCTCGATGACCTCTCCTTCTAGGACCAGTTTCTTTCCAGCTGGCACCAAAACTACAACCCTCTTTTTCTCCAGTCTGGGCTTCGAGTCTTCTGTGATCCAATTCAAGACTCTTCCACGAGTTCCCTAATCTTTCTATTGCATGTTCTCATGCATTCTTTTCATAAATTCTCTTCCTCAGAGACCAAATTCCTCTTATGTTTCTCCCTATAGTTGGAACAACTTCTTATTTCAGTTATTCTTTTGAAGTGGAGAGCCTCACACGCTCTCCTCTTTCTCTGGTGTTTTTCTTCTCTTAGCATATCCAGGTCGCACACCCCCCTGTGGGAATGGTCTCCTTCTCATCTTTTCATGTGTATTCTTGCACGCTTTTTTCCTCCCTAGGAAGGTTCTGGACTTGTCCTATTCCTTTTGTCAGAAGGAACTCGGGTCAATCTGGGCCTGCATGAAACTGCACTGTGTGGTACTTCAGGATGACAATTTTCTATCTCCTCATTCAAAACCTCCATGATTCCATTCATTGGGGTAGTTGATTGTTCAATCACCAGTGCTTTCTCATAAATTGATTTTGATTGGAATCAGGATGAGGCTCATTTTTTCAACAAAGAGAATTGGATCATTTTGACATAATGAACCCTCTCTACAGTTTCCTCACTCTTTCCTCTAGCGATATCATGGCCATTACTTCAAGGCTTCACCCCCACAATCATTTTTTGGCAATATAAACAATAATACATTTACATTGTTCACATGCCATAGCATGGTAATCATAAATAATGATTAATTACAAGCTGGGGGAAACAAGGGTATTACATCGTAGTTGCGCTAAATTTGGCAATCTCTCTAATTTATCTGGAGGTTTATATAATTGGCAGTTTCTTTAAGTTTGGCAGAAATTTCTCTAAATTTGGCAAAGTTTTTAATTTATCTAAAGGTTTCTATAGTTGGTGGTTTCACTACGTTTGGTGACATTTTTGATAAATTTGGTGAAGTTTTTTAATTTATCTTGAGGTTTCTATAGTTGGTGGTTTCGTTAAGTTTGGTGACGGTTTCGATAAATTTGGCATATTTTTTAATTTATCTGAAGGTTTCTATAATTGGTGGTTTCGCTAAGTTTGGCGACAGTTCCGCTAAATTTGGTAGATTTTTTAATTTATCTGGAGGTTTCTACATTTGGTGGTTTTGCTAGTTTGGTGACAGTTCCGCTAAATTTGGAAAAAAATGAATTTTGAATTTCCTACCCCCTCTCTATTCGCAGGTTGGGTTTTGAGGATAAACTTTGCAGGCTCATATCTCGGGCTTCCAGCCTCGTTTTCTTGAGCAATTTTTTTTTTTTTTTCATTTGGGACAATTTTTCATGCTCTTCACACTGGTGTAGACAATTTATGATTTTGGTGCATCGGTTTTCTAGAATTTTCATAATTTCACAAGTGACACTGCGTGGTTCTTATTTTGAGAACTTCAAAGGCTCATATCTTTTGCATATGACATTGAATCGAGGTGATTTGTTTTTTGAAAGTGCATGATTTTTTGTGTACTTCGAAGTGGTGTTGTTTTTTCACTTCATATTGTTTCAAAATTATACTGCCAACACCTACTCATTTTTTGAGGGTTTGTAAAGGAACTCAAGTCAAGTCCACTCAGTGTTCTGCTAGTGGAAATTGTAACCACACTAATATAAAGTTATAAATGATTTTGCTTGGGGGGATCCTTGATTGAGTGATTCATGGGGGGTCTCTTAGTGTGATTGTGTTTGTGCACCTTTTTCTACTCGTGCTCTTTTTTCCTTCACAAATGGGTAACTTTAAATTTCCATTACTAACACCATACAGCTACAACACATGGCATCAAAATGCATGGAATTCCTTAACTCAACAAGGATATACACCTTATGTTGAACAATAGGTAACCAAACCCACAGATGATAAAGAAAAGGTACTATGGCTGATAGAACAAACAAAATATCTTGGTTGTCTTAGGAGTCTAATTTCCCTTGATATAATGTCTCAACTTGATGATGGTTGTACAAATTCACATGATGCATAGGAAAAATTAAAAACTCTCTATGGGAAAACTAATGAAGTTCGAGAATATCAACTTGATAATGAACTAATGAGTCTTGATCCTAAGACTTTTGAAAACACCTAGGATTATGTAACAAAGGTTAATGACCTAACATCCCAATGTAAATCATGTGGTGTAGAGAAAAAGGACATAAACTTGGACCTAAATATGTTGCATTTGTTTCTATCTTTCACACTCATAGGTTGAATATGGGATATGCATATACAAGGACTTATTTTTCTTCCTTTTCAAAGATGTTAATGCATGAGCAGGGGAAGCTTGTTTCCATGAGTGTCCTTAAGCCATATTAGTCTTAGGATTTATTGGTTGGTCAACTAAAGGAACAAAAAAATTTAGGGAAACTTAGACAAGAAAGAAAGGAAGTCCAAGAAGAATTCAAAGAAAGATCAAGCACGATCATTGTCTGCCCCAAAAGCAGAATCCAAATCCTCTTCTTCAAAGGTGAATTCTCAAAAGAAGGATATGCCAACTTGTATTTACTACAAGAAGGTTGGTCATGAGGAACATGTTGAGCACTCAACACACCCTAAAAATCTCGTGTCAAATTTTACTTTTTGGGTACCACTTGATCTTTTGCACTATCTAAATTTGACCTCAACATGAAATATTTTGCCTTTTCTTATCATTTTGTTTTTCGTTTTAATTTTTTTAAAGTTTGCTTGAACATGCAAAAATCTATAAATTAAAAGACTAAGGAATCAACAACCAAAAATTTCTCAGATGCACTAAAGAAATTCAGCATCTGAAAGGATTAAGCATAAGAGAAAATCATTCAAGCGAACCAAGGTAGCCAAGCGTCGATCCTCCTCGGCGTCGACAAGAGGAAGTTTTCTTTTACGAAGAGGTTCACCAAGGACATCACCGATGACCGAATATTTCAGCATCGACAAAAGGTTAGAAGTGCAAGCGCTTATGAAGAATGAAATAATGTCACCGATTACCGACTCCCGAAACGTTTTCGGTATCTAGTGATTTCAAGGGAACTACACAACGAAACTATCTCTAGAGGCTGATCCCTGATAACTTTCGACATCTACAAGTTTTGAGAATGTATGGTCATTAAAGGGAGTGATAAGTTTATCCCCTTCCCCCGACCGTCGATCCCGATACTTTTCGGCATCGGTTGTCTGAAGTTTATGTTATCGCTCGTGTCTTGTTGAAAAACCCTGACCCGATTGAGATACGCTATCAAACCATCTTCACCCACCTATCACATGTCATTTCCAAAGTGGTTAAACATATGATCGAGTTTTCCCTTGAGTCGTTAGCGGTTCTTGAGCCCCGAAGTGATGCCACGTCAACATTGTACGATGAAATCAATCGACGTCGGAAGATTTTGTAGAAATATATCAACTAAAATACAAAGCAACACTAAGTACAAAATTGAGGCTAACTTACAAGAAACTTAGAAAAAGAACGCAGTAGAATTACACGCCAAGAGGGAAAACATGCATTCAACTTCTGTGACCATAATCCTTTCGTCAAAATTTTGAGAATTTATATATTATATTTCCATAGGGTTTCGGTTACATACAATAGGCACTACCAATACCTTTTGGCCAACCAGCCCGGTTACATTGAGAACACAAAAAATTTCATAGTAAAAAGGGAAAACTATCAAAAGCAACGCCGCATTTGAGAATACAAAACGGATTTTACCAATCAGGCCTCTTCTGCGCGCAAAATTTCTCCCCGGCTGCTTTGGGCTCCCTGAGATGATTTCATGTTCTGTTCTTCTGAAACCCTTTGACCTTCACATAGCCGCACGATCGTGTCCTGTGCTTCCGGAAGTTGTCTTTTGAGCCAAGTTACATTACCTTCACGACCTTGCGGTGCTAGAACCTCAGAGTTTTTTTCCGCCAACTGCTGTCGTAATTCTCTATTCTCCTGGTAAAGTTCATCTGTGGCGATTTGTGCCTGCTCTAGATGTTGGTTAGGATATCGAACGCTCGAACGCCAGGACCCCGTCCTTCTTGTTCTGCTCCCACTTCTTTGACTTGTGGTTTTGAATGGTTTGAGCAGAATAACGCGCATTAATGACTCTTCAACAACTGATCATGCACACGATTCAATCGGGTTTTGGTGTTCCCAAACTTCCTTATTCTTCCAAGGCTTTCCTCTCCTCCACGGTATCTACTGTTGAGGGAGCGTGCTCTCCAACCCACATCCTTCCGGTGTAGTTTCTTCCACTTCGGTATCCACACAAAGCGACACTATAGTTTCCATGCGAAGGTAATAATTTTCCTTTGGAACTTCAGAAATACCCATTGCCAATAAGAATGAGTCCCAAGCATGTTGGGGCTCAGGTTTGGCGCTCTAACTGCCCTGCAGACCCCCTCCTGCATTTTGAGGAGATCCCATGGTGCGACAATGTATTTGCTTAGATTCTCGTGACTGGACAAAGGACCAAACACATAGTTTGATCTAATTGGGCTCACAGAACGAGTCGCCACTGGTGCATAAGCTCGGTTGTTACATAGAACACATACAAAACATATAGAATTTATAGCAGAGCGGGGCTATGAGATGAAACATACCAGGGAACACTGAATGCCTTGCGATGATATGTTTTAAAGGGTTAATATGCCACATCCGCACGACGAGTATAATCTAGGATGTGTGAAATGAAGCCGATAGGAGTTACAGAGGATATGTGGTACAATCATCTCGATTTATTTTAATTTCCCCAACCACCATAATGAGCTAATGATGGTTGATGCACTTGTTGATGTGACTTCTGTAGGAGCAACTTGCCTCGACATGAAGCATTTAATGACTTCCCTTATAACAATATCCAATATTTTTGGAACTTACTCGTACTTTCGGCACATGTTCGGCTCTGATATACTTTCCCAAATCCAAGGGCCAACTAGCCACTGGCGTGACTTTGAATCTCGTATTTTCCATACCTGATCTACCATGCTATTTCGTGCAGATGTAACTCACCATAACTGAAGAAAAGTGGTGGCGCTAACAGAGATGGTGTAGGTAATTCGAAAGGTTGTAGAGATCACGTAAGTATTAAACAATCAGGCTTAGCAAGATTTACAGGTATGGATCAACCTAGTTCCCTCCTGCTTATGTTTTTCATATATTTTGTCCGATGAGAAAATTTCTAAATGATTGTTTAATTCTGATTGAAGGAAAGATCTCTCTAACTATCGAGCAAAATTGGCTCCGTAATTGTGTCGAGGAATCCAAGAGAAATTGGGTCCAAGGATCAACAAGGCTATAAAGGATATCAAACTCTGCGAGTTCGGCACTCCCGCTGACTTCGTCGACTTGTGTGACATAGTCGAGTCGCATACCAAGAAAGGTACATTATGGGTTGAAGAACTAGCGACGGTGACCGACACAGTGCCAGGGCAAGTGCAACAATTTATGGAACATCCGATTAGAGTTCGGACTGTGCTACAACAGTTAAACACCAGTCTAGTAAAGTACTGAGAACATGTGGTGGAGATTAGAGGATTTTAGATGGCTCTGATGGAACAACACAGATTTCCATGGGCCCAAACCTGCGAATATTTGTTTATCAGTTGGTTGTAGTATGAGAAAATTCACCCTTTCAAGTGATATGTTGAGTTGATTGTTAAATAAACTGTTAGAGGATGACACCACGTGGCAATTTTTTTTTGTTTAAACTGCACTTAGCCGTTATTTTCAGTTGAATTTTATATTATAAATAAGAACATTGACCAATTAGTGAGGGGTCGATGGTTTTTGCAATAAATCTTTCTTTCTGGTTGTTAATAATTATTTTGAAGCTGCTTTGAATTGAGAAGTCCTTCTGGACTAGAGACAAGTTATTTTCATCAAATGCATGTGTGATTGGACATGGAGAAGAACTATTTCCTATCTCGTTTCATGAATGATGTTGTCATGAGTAAGAGTTATTTAATCTATTGTCAAGTTATCTGGTGCAATATATTGTTGTTCTTTACTTTAATGATGAAGATGAATCGTTGTGTTATCGTGTGATGGATGATTAGTGTAGGTGAATTATTTTTCTTTCCACTATCTTATTGCATATGTGTTTTCTTTTTGATAATTAGTTTCTCAAACAGTAATTGGATTCTCACATGGTTAATGTATTAGTACTAGGCATGTGCTATAGAATTGTCATCTGCATGTTTGAGCAACAGGTTATCCCAAGCTCAACCTCTTCCCCAGTAGTTAGAAATTAATCCTGTTTTGTTGCTAAGTTGGTTTATACTGTCTTACATCTCATATCAGTCTCATTCAAGAGAACATACAAAAAGAGATAGTCCCAACTGAAGGAAGAGCCTTCACAAGAAAACATAAATCCCATCRATAAATTGGTCGGATCACAATATTTGGAGAACCATTCCACCATTAAACGCCACAGAGTCTAATTGGGCCTCGGTGGTGGTTTTGGTTCTTGCTGTTGAACTAAYGGATTTAGGACCCATAAACATAATTGGTGCTAGAAGGAGGGCCTCAGAATGAATGGCTAAACATATATTTCACATAGTGTTCCAAACAACCTATAGATTTATAACAGCCCACATGCATGGCTAGTCATTCCCAAGACAACCCACACACTCTAAATACTCTTGAAACGAGTAACTCACCCCAGCCTGAGGAATAAAAATTAATCCCTGACATACTTTACGCTCTTCCTCATGAGGAATTAAATCAATTCAAAAGAATCACGAGAGCTTATGCTCAACAGATCGACGTGTTACCCTTAGCTCCGATACTCCCTCGAAGAAAACAAATAAGCAGACCAATGGTCGACACCCCTGAATAGGTTTTCATGCAAACCGTAGAAGACTTAATATATTTATCAATCACTGAAATTGAACACCCTCTAAATCTTATCCCTGAAAGGCCAGCCGATGACGTCTCTGAGCCGGATGATTTTTTGGAAGAAGATGAGTTTAACTCATGGTCCGAAGATATGGAAGACAACAATGACCATAATGAAGAACGGTGAGACCCACCTCAGAACAACCAACCTTGGTTGGCCAGAGACGCTTTGGCCATCCCAAGATGAATACATAATATTCCCCGACACCCGAAGAAGTTACTTCCTAAATTCGACCTAAATTCGACCCTGAGACGTCAGGATTGCCTGAAGACCATATCAAGAAATTCATACTTGCGATCAAACTTATGAACGTCCAACATGAAGATGTAGTATGTAGACTATTCCCCTACATGTTTGAAAATTCATCTTCCATGTGGTATTTTAATCTACCTATAGGATCTATAACCAGCTGGACAAAGTTTCAAAAGGATTTCCTAGAAAAAATTTCTGAAGAAACCACTACAAGAGATTTGATGGTTGAATTATTCACCGCCACCATGAGTTCGAAAGAAAAAGTTAAAGATTTCAATCAAAGATTCACAACAATATTGAACAAATTCTAGCCTAAACCTAAACCTACTCAGGAGCTGCAAATTGAAGTATATGCTAATGCGCTCCCAACCTCTATTTCCATGTTTGTGAAAAGGGCTACCAAATAGACCTTAGCTAAGAATTTTGAAGAAGCCAAAATGATAGAATTCCAGATGAAAGGGTGTAAAGAAGGCCAGGTTTCTTTAGTTAAGAAAGAAGTTCAACCTCCTCCTAGAAGAGGACTCCTTTTGACTAGACCACCGAGGAAACAAGCGGAACAAACTCCCGACAAGGGTAATGGTCCTAATGGAGACATAGAATACCTACAAAACATGGTCAAGAAATTATCAAACAAGAACATAGACATGAAGAGAAACGCAAGGGAAGGAAACCAAGGCCAAAGGCCATATAAACCTTTGTTTAAAAGAAATTCGTTGTTCAAAGAAATTGAACCTCCCCCAGCTAACTTAAATATCGATCTGGGAAACGTGGCATCTGATTCTTTCTGTACTTATCACCAGGAAAATCACTCTGAGAGAGACTTCCCTCAATGGGTGCATGCCATGAACTTGATGGCCAATTGGTTTCTAGATGAAGTGTCCCTGAGTGAATAACCAACTGGTTCAGTTATGAATGTTGCCAATCAGGAAGAGATTGATCCACGAGAATATACAACCATGTTGATATGGGATCCCAATCTAATCATGCCTTCCGAAGACCTGTTTGATTCTTGAGAACCACCCGCAAAAGTCTCGGTTGTGCGAACACGAAGTAAAGGTCCATCTGCCTCAAAAGATATCGCTACCACCCATACTTTGAGGGGTAAGACAACTCCCGATCACCCTAAAGAAACATTTGCTCACATTAAAAACCCTATAAGCATCCATACCTGAGAATCGCCCAAGATGGATTACAATGTAGTGGAATATTTGAAAAAGTTAAGGGCAAATATATCATTCATGGACATGCAGGATTCCTCAGCAAAAGGACTTTTTGCTACAAGCTTTGAACTCAGTAGAAAACCCTACAACTAGAAATGGCCAGGAAAGAAACCTATCTCCCATAGATCTGGTAATTAAGCCAATGGTAAACACCTGCTTGGAAGAGAAGAAGGGAAAACCTTTTGTCCCACTCTTCCTTCTGACATTTGAAGTTTTCAATAGAAATGTCCACAACTATTTGGTAGATTCAGGAGAATCTTCCAATGTTATGCCTTTGTCTATCTGTAGAAAGCTAAATGTTGTCCCTCTCAAGAGTGACAAACATGTAATACAACTAGAMAAAACTCAATTCAAAGTCATGGGAGAACTCAAAGATGCAATGATTAGAATAGTGATGGATCCTAAGTTTGTGCAGGTGATTGACATCATTGTGGTAGATATCCTGGAAGCTTATGGACTATTATTGAGCCGAGACTGGTTTGAAAAATTGAACGGATATTTTAGTACAAACTGGGATCACCTTTGGCTACCACTAAAGGGGCACAAAAATATGATCAAAATTGACAGGGAAAGGTATCTGAAACATACTGCCACTAGAGACCTGTAACAAGCCCTCATCCATAGATTTCTATGTGCTGGATAATAATTCCTGTGACTCTTACTTTGGTAACTTTTCCCCTCTCTTATCCAATGTCCCTCGTACTCAAAACTCTAAAATGATGTTTCAAGAGAAATCATCGATACCAATAGAGGAAACCCTCTTCTATCAAGAACCTGTGCTTGAAAGGATAAGGGAGAAAGAAGGTAATAAGGGAGAAGAATCAAATAACCTACGTTCACAAATTTGGACCATATACTTTGATGGATCCAAATCAAAAGAAGGGTTAGGGGTAGGGTGCATCCTCATTGATCCTAAAGGTAAATGTCATTTCCTATACTGTAGGATGGAATTTGAGTGCACCAACAACACCGCTGAGTATGAAGCATTAGTACAAGGGTTAAAGAAATCCATCAACTTAAATGTCAAAGAATTGAAGGTTTTCGGGGACTTTGAAATTATTGTTAGACAAGTAAGGAATACTATACACTGCAATTCCCCACACCTAAAGAGTTATCAATAGGAAATGCATATGTTAATAGAGAATTTTTAAGCTTTCAATGTCACCGCGATTCCCAGAGCATTGACTGTTCTCATTGATTCCCTAGCCACAGCTGCTTCAAGGCTATCACTTCTAGAGGATTATGAAGCCTCCCGATTCTCTGTGGAACTACTCTACAAACCATCATTGCCTAACAACATTTCTAATTGGAAAGTCTTTGAAGGATATGAACATATCATAAACTTCCTGACCAACCAAGACAATTTCAAGGATTTGGCTATTGACGATGAAGTATTCCAAGAACAATCAATAGGAACCGATCCTTAGATAGGTGAACCTATTGACAGATAAAAGTATCACACAATCCCAAAAGGGATAGCCAATTTGGAAAATCTGTTCGATCTGAAAGAGCGATTTAAAGGGCCTAAAAATGCAAAGGTCGGTAGCTCCTGTTCTCTGCATGAGGCTATAAATCTCAAAACCCCGGAAAACCCAAAGAATGTAAACCTCAGTAAGACTATATCTAAGGAGGAGAGGAAGGATTATCTCAAATTGTTCAGACAATATTAAGATGTCTTTGCATGGTCCTATCGAGATTTGAAAACCTATGACACCCACATCATCAACACACTATCCCATTAAAACCCAAAGTGAAACCCTTCCAACATAAGCTATGAAAGTATCACCCATCCTTGGAACCTCTCATGCATCAGGAATTGAAGAAACTTTTAGATGCCAAAATCATCTTCCAGGTTAGACATTCTGCATGGGTAGCAAATCTGGTTCCGGTGAGGAAAAAGTTGGGAGAAATCTGCTTATGTGTAGATTTTAGAAACCTCAAAAGAGATTCAGAAAATGACAATTACCCAGTCTCTCCAATGGAGCAAATCCTGCAGACCATGTATGGCTCAGATATTTTCTCTCTACTGGACGGTTTCTCGGGTTATAACCAATTTCTGGTTTCAGAGGAAGATCATTTGAAAACCACCTTCTAAACCAAGTGGGGAACCTTTTCTTATAAGCGCATGCCTTTTGGGTTAATCAATGCACGGGAGAATTTCCAAAGGGCCATGGATGTATCATTTATGGGACTAATCAATAGATGTGTGGTAGTGTATCTAGACAACATAACTGTTTATTCAAAGGACAGAAAATAGCACATCCAACACTTAACTCAGATTTTCGAAACGTGTAGGAAATATGGTATATCCTTAAATCCTAAGATAACTATCTTGGACATCGAGGAAAGTAAGTTGCTAGGTCACATTATATCCCAGGCATGCATTCACATAGACCCAGAAAGGATTAAAGCCATAGCTCAACTCTCGTTGCCTCATAATAAGAAAGCTATGCAGTCCTTTTTTGGACAAATCAATTTTGTGAGGAAATTCACTCCTAATTTTGTGGAAACTATCAAACCCTTACAAAATATTATTCACAAAGACGCCAAGTTTAAGTGGGATGACAAATGAAAGGATGCTTTCAGCACCATCAAAACTGCTATATCTCAAGGCCTCGTGTTACGAAGTCCCGATTTCAATAGAGATTTCTTCCTCTATACTTTCACCTCTGACCAATCATTAACTGTGATATTAACTTAGAAGGATGATGAAAAAAATGAGGCCCCGATGTCGTTCATGAGTACAAACCTCCAAGGAGCCGAACTAAATTATCCTGTCGTAGATAAATAAGCTTATGTAGTTTATAAAGCAGTGAAACACTTCAAGTCTTACATCATTAAGAACCACACCAAAGTAATTGTGCCTCACCCTGCGATACAATCCCTATTCACTCAACATGAGATGGGGGAAAGAAAAGGGAATTGGATGGCAATAGTTCAAGAATTTGATCTAGATATAAAACCTACCAAACTAGTAAAAGGGAAGGGGTTGTGCAAACTCGCAACTGAAGCCCAAGCCCAAGTAAATGAAGATCCCAAATGGGAGAATGAATTAGAATTATGGTGTGGTGAATCTTCATACATTTCCTCAGGGCTAGAGTCTTGGTATAAGAATTTGACTTATCTTCTACACCATGGGGCCTGCCCAGAAAATCTCAACCCTAGGGAAAGGAGAGCTCTCAGGTTAAAATTTGCACAATATCGCCTCATAAATTTGGTACTCTTCCAGGTTAATTATGATGGGGTAATTTTGAGATGCTTTGAACGTGGAGATGCGGATAAAGTCCTAAAGGAGCTCCATGATGGCCCTGCAGGTGGAAATTTCGCAGGAGACACTACCGCTCATAAGATATTGAGGGATGGTTATTATTGGCCCACTTTGTTCAAATATGCTCACACATACGCTAGAAACTGTAAAGTTTGTCAAATGAGCATCGGGAGAGAAAAGAGAGAAGCAGACCCACTCCAACTTATGACTGTCTCTAGGCCTTTCGAGCAATGGGGGTTAGATATCATAGGAGAAATTACACCAAGCTCTTCAAAACAACACAAGTACATCTTGAATTCCACTTATTACTTCAAGAAATGGGCAGAGATCATCCCTATGACTCATGTAAACGAGAAAATGGTGATCCAATTCATAGAGAAACAACTAATTATAAGGTTTTGCATCCCTTCTGTCCTGGTTTTTTATAACACAACTTATTTTTCTTCCACCCGATTGACAGATTTTTCTTTGGACAAAGGAGTCATAATTAGGTACTCTGCAAATTATTATCCACAGGGAAATGGAGTGGCAAAATCGACTAATAAGAACCTAGTGAGGATATTAAAAAAGACGGTTGCAGACAACCAGAGAAATTGGCATAATCTACTTCATAACACCTTATGGGCTGATAGGGTCACACCCAAAGAAGCTATAGGGAATTCCCCATACTTTCTGGTATACAGACAAGAATCTATTCTCCCAAACAGAATTTACCTCCCATCTCTTCAACTGGCCCAAGATTCTGGAGAACAACCTTCATCAGTCATGCAATGAAGAATTAACACTCTGCTCATGTTAGAAGAAGAAAGGTAAAAGGATAAGTAAAAATTCATAGGCCACCAGTAGATAGCTAAAAGATAGCTCGACAAGCACAAGGCTAAAGAGAAGAGTTTTGAAGTAGGAGACTTAGTCCTAAAATGGGACAGAGAAAACAAACCCAAAGGGAAACATTCTAAGTTTCAAAATCTGTGGCTTGGACCTTTCCAAGTGGCTGAGAAGATTGGGGTAGGCACTTACCGATTGCATAATCTGAGGGGGGAACCTGATGCCCTCCCAATAAATGACCAAGCCCTGAAACAATATTTCCAATAAAAAAAATAAAAATGTTTATGTTTCGTATGAGTGTTTTCATGATTGCAAAATGCATTTTTGTTGTTTATTTTGCTTTCTGGATTTTTTTATTTGAAATATTGTGCTCAACGAGAAAATGGTTGGCCTTAAATCATGGGACATAGTGAACTCTGTTCCTAACTCATTGCTCACAAACAAACACAATAAGAATTTAGAGACTTGTAGTTGCTTTGATGAGTCCTCTATCTAACCTGCGCAAATGAACAACTTCGGAAAAATGTCAGAAAGGTCTTAGTGGTTTGGTAAGACCTCAAGAGAAAGAAGGAAAGCTAGGAAGGACAACATGCAACCCAAAGACAAAGCTAGCAAAGGATATAGCTTAACCATCTCACTTTGAAAAATAAACAGACATCATCCTTTCCCACTCGCTCAGGGCATCATGCCAAGGTAAAATTGACATTATCAAAAGAGTGAACAATAGGAGAGGGTATGCAGGTATCTCTGCTAGGGCTATGGACACTCGCTGGTAGCAGAGCAAGGTTTGTGATGTCGGGGTGACTCCGCCTAGGCTATGGATGCTCGTCGATAGTGGAGCAACACCGAAGAAAGTGGGTGAAGGTGACTAAAGGATCCATGCCAATGAATGATTTGATAAATTTTTGTAAAAAATGGCATGATCCAGGGTTACAGGAAATGAAGGAGGAATAAAGGTTAAAACCCCACATGCAGATCCTAAAGAATCAACCGGGGAATTTCGAATGCAAGGGTAAAAGAAGATCTGATTTAAAACTAGTAAGGTTCCCCACCCACTTTGCATCAGCCGAGCCCCGAGGAAGGAACAAAGATTCTTCTTTCGCCCAGTAAGTCGCCATTTGTTGAGCACTCAACACACCCTAAAAATCCTGTGTCAATTTTTACTTTTTGGGTACCACTTGATCTTTCGCACTGTCTAAATTCGACCTTAGCATGAAATTTTTTTCCTTTTCTTATCATTTTGTTTTTCGTTTTAAGTTTTTTTAAGTTTGCTTGAACATGTGAAAATCTATAACTTAAAATACTAAGGAATCGACAACCAAAACTTTCCTGAACGCACTTAATAAATTCGACATCGAAAAAGATTAAGCATAAGAGGAAATCATTCAAGTGAACCAAGGTAGTCGAGCGCCGATCCTTGTCGGCATTGGCAAGCAGAAGTTTTCTTTTACGGCGAGGTTCACCAAGGACATCTCCAATAACTGACTCTTTCGACATCGCCAAAAGGTTAGAATAGAAAGTGCTTATGAAGAATGAAATAATGTCGTCGATCGCAGACTCCCGAAACATTTTTGGTATCGAGTGATTTCAAGGAAACTACATAACGAAACTATCTATGGAGGTCGATCCTCGATAACTTTCGGCATCAGCCTATTTTGAGAAGGTATGGCCATTAAAGGGCGTGTTAAGTTTATCCCCTTCCCCCAACCACCGATCTCGATACTTTTTGGCATCGACTGTCCAAAGTTTATGTTATTTCTCGTGTCTTGTTGAAAAACCCTGACCTGATTGAGATACACTATCAAACCATATGCTCCCACCTATCATGTGTCGTTTCCAAAGTGGTTAAACATGTGATCGAGTTTTCCCTTGAGTCGTTAGCAGTTCTCGAGTCCCGAGTTAGTGATGCCATGTCAATGTTGTATGATGAAATCAGTCGGCGTCGGATGATTTTGCAGAAAGATATCAACTAAGATACAAAGAAACACTAAGTACAAAATCGAGGCTAACTTACAAGAAACTTAGACAAAGAACGCAGTAGAATTACACACCAAGAGGGAAAACGTGCATTCAAATGCTGTGACCAAAATCCTTTCATCAAAATTTCGAGAATTAATATATTATATTTCCATAGGGCTTCAGTTACATACAATAGGAACTACCAATACCTTTTGGCCAACCGACCCGGTTACATTGAGAACGTGGAAATTTTCATAGTAAAAAGGGAAAACTATCAAAAGAGGTGCCACGTCTGAGAATACAAAACATATTTCTCCAATCAGGCCTCTTGCGCATGCAAACTTTCTCCCCGACTGCTCTGTGCTCCCTGAGGTGCTTTTATGTTATGTTCTTCCAACATCCTTTGAGCTTCGCGTAGCTACACGATCGTGTCCTGTGCTTCCCGAAGTTGTCTTTTGAGCCAATTTACATTACCTTCACGACCTTGTGGTGCTAGAGCCTCAGAGTTCTTTGTCACCAACTGCCATTGTAATTCTCTATTCTCCTGGTAAATTTTAGGTATGACGATTTGTTCCTTCTCCTGCTGCTGGTTAGGATCTCGAATGCTTGAACCCTAGGTTCCCATCCTTCTTGTTATGCTCCCACTTCCCCGACTTGTGGTTTCGAATGGTTTGAGCCGAATAGTGCGCATTAAGGACTCTTTACCAGTTGATCGTGCACATGATTCAATTGGGTTTTGGTGTTCCCAAACTTACTTATTCTTTCGAGTCCTCCCTCTCCTCCGCATTATCTACTGTTGAGGGAGCGTGCTCTCAAACCCACGTCCTTCTGGTGTATTTTATTCCACTTCGGTCTTCACACGGAGCGACACCATAGTTTCTACGCGAAGGTAAGAATTTTCCTTTGGAACCTCAGGAATACCCGTTGGCAATAAGAATGAGTCCCAGGCATGTTGGGGCTCAGGCCTGGTGCTTTGACAGCCCCGCAGACCCCGTCTTTCATTTTGAGGAGATCCCATGGTGCGACAACGCATTTTCTTAGACGTCTGTGAATGGACAAAGGACCAAAAATAGAGTTTGATCTAATTGGGATGACAAGACGAGTCACCACTGGTGCATAAGCTCAACTGTTATGTAGAACACATACATAACATATATAATTTATAGCATAGCGAGGTGGTGAGCCGAAACGTATGAAGGAACATTGCATGCCTTGCGACGTGATGTTTTAAAGGGTTAATACGTCACATTTGCGTGACGGGTATAATCTGGGATGTGTGAAACACAACCGATAGGAGTTGAAGAGGATATGTGGTATGATCATCTCGATTTTTTTTAATTTCCCTAGCCTCCATAATGAGTTAATGATGGTTGATGCACTTGCTGATGCGACTTCTATAGGAGCAACTTGCCTCGACCTGAAGAATTTAATGACTTCCCTTATAACAATATCCAATCTTTTTAGAACATACTCGTACTTTCGGCACATGTTCGGCTCCGATATCCTTTCCCAACTCCAAGGGACAACCAACCATTGGTGTGAATTTGACTCTCATATTTTTTGTACCTGATCTACCATGCTATGGCGTGCGGATGTAACTCACCATAACTGAAGAAAAGTGGTGGCACTAACAGAGACGATGCAGGTAATTCGAAAGGTTGTAGAGATCATGTAAGTATTAAACAATCAGGCTTAACGAGATTTACAGGTATGCATCAGCCTGGTTCCCTCCTACTTACGTTTTACATACATTTTGTCTGGTGAGCAAATTTCTAAATGATTGTTTAATTCTGATTGCAGGAAAGATATTTCCGACTATCGAGAAAAATTGGCTCCATAACTGTGCCGAGGAATCTGAGAGAAAACAGGTCTGAGGATCAACAAGGCTATAAAGGATATCGGTCTTTGTGAGTTCGACACCCCTGAAGACTTCGTCGACTTGTGTGACATAGTCGAGTCGCACACCAAGCAAGATACATTATGGGCCGAATAACTAGAGACGATGACCGACACAGCTCCAGGGCAAGTGCAACAATTTATGGAACATCCGATTAGATTTCGGACTATGCTACAACAATTAAACACCGGTCTAGTGATGTACTGAGCACATGCGGTGGAGATTAGAGGATTTTACGCGGATCCGATGGAACAACACATATTTCCATGGGCTCAAACTTGCAAAGAGTTGTTTATCAGTTGGTCAGAGTATGAGAAAAGTCACCCTTTCAAGTGATATATTGAGTTGACTGTTAAAGAAACTGTTAGAGGATGACGCCACGTGGAATTTATTTTTTTTGTTTAAACTGCACTTAACCATTATTTTCAGTTGAATTTTATATTATAAATAAGAACATCAACCAATTAGTGAGGGGTCGATGGTTTTTGCAAGAACTCTTTCTTTTTGGTTGTTAAGAATTATTTTGAAGCTGCTTTGAATTATGAAGTCCTTCTGAACCAGAGACAAGTTATTTTCATCAAATGCATGTGTGATTGGACATGGAGAAGAACTATTTCCTATCTCGTTTCATGAATGATATTGTAATGAGTAAGAGCTATTTAATCTATTGTCAAGTTATCTGGTGCAATATATTGTTGTTCTTTACTTTAATGATGAAGATGAATCGTTGTGTTATCGTGTGATGGATGATTAGTGTAGGTGAATTATTTTTCTTTCCATTATCTTATTGCATATGTGTTTTCTTTCTGATAATTAGTTTCTTAGACAGTAATTGGATGCTAACATGGTTAATGTATTAGTACTAGGCCTGTGGTATATAATTTTCGTCTACATGTTTTAGCAGCAGATTATCCCAAGCTCAACCTCTTCCCCAATAGTTAGAACTTAATCCTATTTTGTTTCCATGTTGGTTTATAACGGCTTACATATCATATCGGTCTCATCCAAGAGAAAATACAAAAAGAGATAGTCCCAACTAAAGGAAGAGCCTTCACAAGAAAACATAAAGCCCATTGATAAATTGGCTAGATCGCAAGATCTGGAGAACCATTCCACCATTAAACGTTGTAGAGTCTAATTGGGCCTTGGTGGCGGGTTTGGTTCCTGTTGTTGAACTAATGGATTTAGGACCCATCAACAGAACATTCTTTTCATAAGAAGCATATCGATGAATTGGAACATCTTCTAAAAAGAACAACATTAATCTTTCTTCTTCACATCAATCCTCTACTCCTTTTTCCATATCAATAAAAATAAAAGAAAATGCACTTGTTTCTACTATAGATTCTTCTCAATAATGGATTCTTGATTCAGATGCATCACATCACATGGGTTATGTCAAAGAATGGTTTTATTTGTTGGAGCCTTGTTCAGTGCCCCACATTCTCATTGGGGATGACTCTCGTGTAGATGTCATGGGTAAAGGTTTTGTTGATGCTAGCACTAGTACTTTTGAGGATGTCTTCTATGTGCCTAATATGCATCCAACCTTTTCTCAATCTATCAAATTTCCAAGAATGGAAGAAAATTTGAGTTCACTCTAGATTTAGTCACCATCAAGGATCTTGAAGATAATGCACTTCTTGCAGCTGGTAAGGCTGATCATGAGTCTCACATGTATGATTTCTCTCATTTTTTACCTCATTCTCATTTTGATGCTTTTTTCACATGTTCAGACTCTATGAGAAAGCTATGACATGAGTGGTTTGGCCATCTCAACTTTCTCTATCTTCAACAACTAAGCACACAGGGTATTCTCACAGGTTTTCCTCATATAAATTTCTCATATGGAGTTTGTCTGGGTTGTGCCTTGGGAAAGCATCCTAAGGACAAGTTTGACAAAGGGAAGTCTTGGAGGGATTCATAAGTCCTTGAGTTGGTTCGCAGTGATGTGGTAGGTCCATTTCCATCCTTGTCTTTCATAAAGGCTCGCCACCCGATCACTTTTATTGATGACTTTTATAGATACACATGGGTCTACTTTCTTTAACGGAAAGGAGAAGAAGAATATGTGAACCACCGCTTTGACCAAAATTTCAATCTTGAAGGGATATCTATTCAACATATTTTCTCCTATACACCTTAGTAGAACAGTGTGGCAAGGAGAAATAATAGGTCCCTAGAAGAGATGGTTGGTTGCATGATCCACATACGCTCCCTTATATTTGATCATTGGGTAGAAGCTATCAATTGTGGTTCTCATATTCAAAACATAGTTATGCACAAGGCATTGAAGGGTATCACTCCCTTTGAAGCTTGGTTCAGCAGGAAACCTGTTTTGCGACACTTCAGAGTTTTTGGATCCCCAGATTGGGCACACATTCATTTGGAGAAGCGCGAGACCTTAGAATATGAAATTCGGCCCTACATATTTGTTGGTTACCCCAATGGTGTCAAATGATATTGTCTCTTAGATCGTGAGACACATGATCTCTTCATTGATCATAGTGTGAAATTTGAGGATATCTTTCATATCTCATCCTCTCATCTCCCTTCCTCCACCGTGAATTCAAAAAGTGACTTGGAGGATTTTCCTCCAACTACCTCTTCTCGTTGAGTTTAGATTCTGAGGATTTCATCATCCTCTTCACAGAGTTTAGATTCTGAGGATGAATTTTCTCCTCATCCATCCCCTACCATGCCTTGTTGGCCTCGTCATACACTTGAGTCTATAGGCACTCTTGTTGGGGATCCTTCTTATACTCAGAGGACTTGTTCACAACATCAGGATACTCTACATTCCTACATTGCCACAACTTTAGATCCATAGTACTTTCATGAAGCATTAGGTATTGTTGAGTGGGATTTGTAGATTTTAACCTTGTACAATAATTTATTGCAAACAGATTTTCAATAAAAGAACAAAAAGTATACAATGGAAAATACACACATTACACAAAGATTTTTCCCTCGGAAACCCAAACCAGGAAAACCAGCATATTCTATATTCATTCATAGTGATACAATGTTTACAATACAATATACATATAAGAGACAACGACATCCAAAAACCTAGACCAATGACCTGGATTAGTTAACAACCCTAATTGCTTAATCAGAAATAGAAAACCATCAGCAAGAATCATGTGCCGAAAAACCACCCAACAATGGACACGGAAATCAAGGTGAAACAAAAAACGAGGAAAACATATGATATGTTTCCTGAGGCCAAAATAAATTCTTGGGGGAGATGTCCCCAAACCTTCGAAGGGGGGGCCTAGAGCCCCGCCCTAAAACCCCCTTGTGCGCCCGATGCAACATAGCAGACACTATAACTAGTCGTGCAAAGAATAAAACACATACCCAACATTATCCCACTTGTTGTTTTCTTTGCATAAATGGGGTTACAGGGTTACATAGTCAACAATACATGGAATCAATTCCCATGGATCCTCTACACTAAGAGAACTTATCAGTGCTCATAGATTTTTTTAATGAATTTTCAACATTCTTCAAAGTGTCCACCTTCATCAACAACACTTTCTTTTCTTTAACCATGTCTCTCACAAAGTGATATTGAATATCAATATGCTTTGTCTTTAAATGATAAGTTGGGTTCTTCGCCAAAAAAATTGCACTCTAACTGTCACAATCTATCCTTACAACTTGTTGCACCAACCCAATACCTAAACACAATCTTTGTAACCATACTGCTTCCTTACTTGAATGAGTGGATGCCATGTATTCAACTTTTGTAGTTGAAAGTGCCACTACAACTTGTCTTTTTCCCATCCAACTGATTGCTCCTCCAAATAGATTAAACACATACCCGCTTGCAAATATCCTATTATCGATATCTCCAACCTAGTCTGCATCCACAAAGCCATGTATGTCCAAAAATTTGTCCAATCCTGGTATTCCTGGGTAGAACAATCCATAGCTAGCAGTGCCACACAAATACCTGAAAACCCTTTTTAATTTTGTCCAATGCTCCTTCCTTGGTTTTGACATATACCTTCTCAAAACTCCCACTGCATGTGCAATGTCTGGCTTAGTACATACCATTGCGTACATCAAACTTCCAGCTGCACTCGCATATGGAACACGAGACATGTCCTCCTCCTCTTCATGTGTCTTGGGACATTGATCCGTAGATAAATTTAAACCAACATGAATAAGGACCTTGACTGGTTTACATTCCTGCATATTAAACCTTTGCAATATTTTCTCAACATATTTTATTTGATTTAACTAGAGTTTCCTCTTTTTTTGATCTCTTTTAATTTCCATGCCCAAAATGAAATTTGAAGCACCAATATCCTTCATGTAAAATATAGAGGACAACTGATTTTTCACATCCTGGATAATCTACTTGTTGTTTCCTATCAACAACATGTCATCCACATTCAAGACCAAATAAATCAAATGATCACCAATTAATTTAAAATACACAGAGTACCAGTGGTCCTATTTTCTTCTTGTGAAGCCAAGTCCCATCATATAAGTATCAAATTTTTGATACCACATACTTGGTGATTGTTTTAAACCATACAGGGACTTTTTCATCTTGCATACCAACTCCTTCTTTCCCTTCACAACAAAGCCTTCTAGATGCTTCATATATATTTCTTCTTCTAGATCCCCATGTAGGAATGCTGTCTTCACATCCATATGTTCTACTTCAAAATCAAATGCAGCAACAACAGATAACAAAAATATTATAGAAGTTAACTTGGCAACAAGAGAAAAAATCTCACCAAAATCAATTCCCTCAAGCTGTGAATAACCCTTTTCTACTAATCGAGCTTTTTATTTCTCCACTTTGCCTTCTACATTCAACTTCTTTTTAAATACCCATTTTCTACCAATGCGATAAATCCCAGTCGACAACTCCACTAGATCCCAAGACTCATTCTTATCCAAGGTTGTCATTTCTTCATCCATGTCCTTTTTCAAAAGCTTTCGATCCTCTAAATCCACTTCCTCCCCGACAATTCTAGGATCATCATCAATAATAGACAAAGAAAAATTTGAAGGGAAATCAAATGGAGTATAACTTTCTGGTAGCCTTCTTTCTCAAATCGATCTCATCAATACATGAGTATGAGGATATTCTTCTTTTAATTCACGTTCTTCTATAGAGTCGGATTCATCATCCTTTAGATCAAACTCTATTTTATCTAGTTCTTACTTACTTGGTAGGACTTCTTGTTTAACAACATCATTCATTTCTCTAAATACAACATCTCGTCTATACATAACCTTCTTAGTTTATGGGTTCCAAAGATTATAACCTTTGAGACCATATTTATACCCAATAAATATACATTTTTCAACCTTCTTATCTAGCTTACTCATGTTTTCCTTTGGAACATGAACATAGGCCTCACAACCAAATACCTTGAGATGTGTGAGAGAAGGTTTCTTACCAGTCCATGCCTCTTGTGGAGTCTTGTCATCCAACGTTGATGAGGGTGATCTGTTGACTAGGTAACATGCATTACCCACTGCCTCTGCCTAGAATTATTTCCCTAACCCGACACCACTGAGCATGTGCGTTGATTTTTCCATTAGCATATTGTTCATCCTTTCTGCAACTCCATTCTGTTGAGGTGTATATGGAGCAATATTCTTCCTTTCTATATCACACTTCTTACAAAATTCTTCAAATTTATTCCCGCAAAACTCTCCTCCATTATCTGCCCTCAACACCTTAATTCTTTTCTCTATTTGATTCTCAAAAATATCCTTAAACTCTTTAAACCTATCAAAGACTTCATATTTATTCCCGAGGAAATATATCCAAGTCTTCCTTGAGAAGTCATCTATAAATGAGACATAGTACACAGATTTTCCCAATGACGGAACCGACATAGGTCCAAACACATAATTGTGAACTAGTTGTTAAATTCATTCTTTCCTCGTTGCACCAGAGGGGAATCTTACCTGATTCTGCTTTCCATATACACAATGTTCATAGAAATCGAAATCCATAGAGCAGTTAGACATACCTTCAACCACACTTTTACCGTGTAGTAGTTGAAGATCCGTCTCTTTGATATGTCGCAGTCTTTGATGCCACATCATAAACTTTTCTCCAGAGACTGTAGGAGTTCTTTCTTCTTCAACTCCAATATTAGGAACAATGAAACTATTACACCCATCACTAATAGTGCTTCCTTGTAGCTTATATATACTTCCAAACCGAAATCCCTTCAACAACACCATTGCTCCTCGAACCAACCTGCAGGTTTCCTTTTCAAATATTTTTTTTACCCCTGCATCATCCATTTTTCTTACATAAGTCAAATTTTTGGCCAATCCTGGGATGTGTAGAACACCAGGTAGTGTTCTAATCCTTTCATCTATGAGCCTCAACTTGACTTTTCCTCGACCTATGATTCTAGTTGTCGAGTCATCACCTAGGAAAACATTATCTCCATCATACCTTTCATATTCACAAAACCACTTCCAATGGGGAGTCATATGGAAGGATGCACATGAGTCAACCGAGTATGCCTCATTATCTGCATGTGTGCTTGAAGAATCCAAGTACCAATCCCCTCCTTCCTTGGAGGTCTTTTCTTCTGTAGATGGAGATTCTTCATATCCCTTCTTTTTCTCAACTTTGGATCTACATTGCTTCTTGTAGTGCCCTTATTTTCCACATCTCCAACATACCTTTACAAACGTTTTGGGAGACTTAGATCTTCCCTTAGACTTATATCTCCCACTTGAGGACTTAGATCTATTTCTTTCCTAGGAGCGTCCTCTTGCAAATAATGCACATGTTCTCGATCCTTCCATGTTCTTCTGTATCATCTCCTCTGACAATAAGGATGAGCCCACTTCATCAAACATCAAGGYAGTTGTATTACTACCTATGGCCACAACTGGACTATTCTATGAGTCTGGTAAAGAGCACAGTAAACTAAAACACTTATCTTAATTTGAAATTTTAATCTCAATAGATACTAACTGACTTACCATGGTATTGAAGGTGTTCAAATGCTTTGCCATCAAGTCTCCATCTCTAATCCTCATGTTATACAACTTCTTTCTCAGGAATAGTTTATTTAGTAGGGACTTAGACTGATACAACTTCCCCAACTTATGCCATAAATATTTGGTTGTAGCTTCCTCTGACACATTCAGTAATACTGAATCTGAGAGACATAGTCGGATTGTGTTGTTCACCTTCCGATCCAACTTTTTCCAATCATATTTTGAAATTCCTGTAGGTGCAATACATGGATCCACTGCGATCCATTGATCTCTCTCCACCAACAGATCTTCCATCTTGAGCTTCCACAACTCAAAATGTTTCTCATTAAACTTCTCGATCTCCATTTTTGAATTGCTTGCCATTTATTTTCACCTAAAAAATCAATAACACAGATCTCCCACTATAACAAAGCATATCACAGTCTCAAGCCAAACCCTTGACCACAAAGGCATCCCCCTAAATCCAACAAAGCTCAGATACCAAACATAGATTTTAACCTTATACAATATTTTACTGCCAACAAATTTTCAATAAAATAAAAAAGAAACAATGGAAAATACACACATTACACAGAGATTTTTACCCTGGAAACCCAAACCGGGAAAAATAACATATTCTATATTCATTCATAGTGATACATTGTTTACAATACAATATACATATAGGAGCCAATTAAATACAAAACCCTAACCCAATGACTTGGATTAGTTAACAACCCTAATTCCTTAACCAGAAATAGAAAACCATTAGCAAAAACCATGTGCCGAAAAACCTCCCAACAATGGACAAGAAAATCGAGGCGACACAAAAAAAGAGCAAAAATGTGACATATTTCTCGAGGAAAAAAAATTCCTCGGGGGCACTACCCCCCAACCCCCCTGCGTGCCCGACGCAACGTAGTAAACACTAGAGCTAGTCATGCAAAGAATATAACACATACCCAACATGATTCATCAATGGAGGAAGTACAACTCATTGATTCTAAACAAAATTTGGGATCTTGTTCCACTTCCTATGGGAAGAAAATTGGTTCAATGTAAGTGGATCTATGGGACCAAATTTGCAACGGATGGATTAGTTGACAAGAGACCAATGAGCCAACGTCCACATCTTGATGGTTACCAATATGGATTAGTTGAAAACATTGATGGTTACCAATGAGCCTACATCCACATATTAATGTATTGAAGATTATGCATATACATAACTGATTTCCATGTCATTGTGCTTCGAGGAAGAAAACCAAATTGAAAATGTACACATCTATACAAAATGAAAACAAAGCTACAACTGAAAATTACTAACAAATTGGTGGAATGTTATACATCTTACAAATTGGTATCCCTATCTCCCTCATTGTTGTTATCCTTGCAACCAAGTATACCCTAGACGTTTGTGTGATGAACAAATCAACATAATGAGACTATGTTTGAACCTTTAAAATATTCAAATTGTTAGTGGAATAAAAAATTTTAGACCCTACTACCAGAAAAGACTAATAAAGACATTTTAGGAAATAATTGACATCATAGGAGTCACACTAGAATTCTAGTAAAGCATTACTAAGTCATATACATGACATTTAATTTTAGTAATATATATTTTGGTATAACTATTAATAAATGGGGGCCAGGGAATTTAAAATTATGCAAGAGCATATAATTTTAACCAATCATATAATGTTTTTCTATAAATTGGTAAAATTTTCATAAGGGACTATTAACAATTATGAATGGATTTACAACTAGGGGACAAGAAATAAGAGGATGTGATACACTCTAAAAATAGGAGCAATTTTATAAGTTCATCAAAACATGTGTTTGAAATGGTTTTTACTAAGTGACCCCCCCTGATAGACATAATTTCAAAAAAGGTGAATCACATGAGGTAGTCAAGTTTTATAGCAAAAATTGGGTAATTGTGTACCTTTAATTTAAGGAAAGCTAATATTGAATTATCTGCCATTGTATTTTAAAATTGGAGGATAACACTTTATTCATTTGTATGAATCTTGAATATCATAGGTTGTAGCAATTAGATGTTCAATAAGCATATTAAGCATATTTGTGTGTAAAACATCATCGTCATATTTAATATGATCCTGAGGATGACATATATGGGGTTAAATGTATATGTAACATGGTAATTGTATATGTAATATGGGTCAACCTAATAAAGATCATATATATGCAATGAGTGAGAATATGTATATATAGAGATCAATATAGTCATTCTGGAGAGGAACATGCGATTTGAATATATGAATGTATTGAAGTAGTTGGACAAGTTTCCCTTATTCTATGAGTTATTATGTAACTCATCTCTATTATCATTTTTGGAGTTGTGCTCCACATTCACATCTTGTGTACATTATGTGTACTTTGGTTTATTATGAAATCTTCAGTGTTTGGTACAAACATTTAGTATCAAAGAGGACAATCCTTGGGTTTGGCTCCTTCAAACAAGTCATCTTACCATTTTCATTCTATTTTTTTAGGGAAATTTTCAAGGATCAAAGTTTTCAAGATGCAAAGAAGACAGAGTGAAGTACATCATGTCAAAATTTTAGATTCTAGGTCACTATAATTTCGGAGTTACAAGATGTGGAAGTAACAATTCTTTACTAGTCTTAAAACTAGTCCCAAATGGATGTTTTTGGTAAAACAATTGAGACATTTTGAGCTCACTATTGAGTCCAAAGAAGTTGAGATCGCCGTATTTTCCTTTCATTTCATTCTTGTTGGACACCAAAGGCTATATCTATGAGGTTTTGAAGCCCGAGGTTCATTACTAGATCCAGATGGGTGTTAATGTTTAAGCCATTATTATAGATGTTTGCATTTCATTAGATAACAATAGCATAATAAAATATCACTGAGAAATACACAATCACAAGAGACACAAAATTTATCTTGGGAAACCCTCTAGGGGAAGAAAACCCAACAAAACTTCCTTAATATAAATAGCCAATACAATGCCAATAGATCTTATATGCTAATACAGAAAGTCCTCTCCTAGATATGTGCTACTCTCTCTCTCCTTCTTCCCCAGTAGCAGATCTGAACTTGTCTCTCAAACTAAGCAAGTGATTTGTGTCTAATTGAGGTGCTAGCCTCCTTTATTTATACAAGTCTGGCACGTGTGATGTGTCTCTTCACTAACAGGACTGACTTCTCAAACTAGGTGGGCAAGCCCACCTTTATTATATTTCTAGTCTTCTTTAATATCTGTTGGGGCCGACTTCTTATTCTGCCTATTACAATTGTCTTTTGACCAATCCACAAAAGGAGATTTGGTTCTATTACAATAATTTACATGATCAATCCACAATGGGGATTGATCCTATGAATAATATATCAATAATAATAAGAATACTCTTTGCAGTTACATTATTTCAACACTCCCCCTTAACAAGAAGGGTATTCTTCAACGGCATCATGCGAGAGAGAGAGGACAACATCATCATCAACATCAAGTAAGTGAGAGGAAAACATCATCAATATCATCTTGGAACACTGATTGGCCTATCTATAAATCATCGAAAGTTTTCTTCATCGACAACATCATCATTCTCAAGGAATGCCATCATCATCTGCATCAATATGTATTAGTATAAAAACTAATACATCATCATCATATCAGCACAAGGCTGTCTCATCATAATACAAGACTGGATTTACATCACAGTTGTCAAGCTGGAAGCTCAGTACTTGTCTCATCTCAATGTCTTGCTTTACGTCACAGCACTCAAGCTGGAAGCAAGATACTAGACTGGCTTTACGTCACAACTATCAAGATGGAAGCACAATACTAGTCTCATCTCATCATCTTGCTTTACATCACAACACTCAAGCTAGAAGCAAGATACTCGTCCTACTTTACGTCACAACCATCCGGTCGGAAGCAACATACTAGACTGGCTTTACGTCACAACTATCTAGCTGGAAGCTCAGTGCTAGTATCATCACATCATCTTGCTTTACGTCTGACAACTGGGTCAAAATCAAGGTACACATCTCATCTTGCTTTACGTCTGACAACTTGTCAAAAGCAAGGTACACATCTCATCTTGTTTTACGTCTGACAACTCGGTCAGAAGAAAGGTACAGATCTCATCTTGCTTTACGTCTGACAGCTAGGTCAGAAGCAAGGAACACATCTCATATTGCTTTACGTCTGACAATTCGGTCAGAAGCAAGGAACATCATCTCATCTTGCTTTGCGTCTGACAACTAGGTCATAAGTAAGGAACATATCTCATCTTGCTTTACGTCTGACAGCTATGCCAGAAGCAAGGAACACATCTCATCTTGCTTTACGTCTGACAACCAGGTCAGAAGCAAGGAACATATCTCATCTTGCTTTACGTCTGATGACTAGGTCAGAAGCAAGGAACACATCCCATCTTTCTTTACGTCTGATAGCTAGGTCAGAAGCAAGGAAAACATCTCATCTTGCTTTACGACTAGGTCAGAAGCAAGGAACATCACATCTTGCTTTACATTTGACAACTAGGTCAGAAGCAAGGAACATCACATCTACTTCCCCCTTTCGAGAAAGGTCCTTTCAGACTATGCCAAGCTTATCTCGAAAGTACTCAAACTTTACACAAGATAGGGGCTTGGTCAACACGTCAGCAACCCGTTCATCCGTTCTAATGTACTGATAATAGATCTCTATGTTCTTCGACCTGTCGTGGAATACATGATTCTCTGTCATCTTTATGTAGCTCTGGTTGTCACATAGAATCAAGGTTGCTCTCATCTCTAAATCAAATAGGTCGGTCAACAAMTTTCGAAGCCATATAGCTTCACAACTAGCAGAACATGCAGCAATGTATTCTGCTTCTGCTGTGCTGAGAGCAATGCTGGATTGTTTCCTACTCTACCATGAGATCATAGCTGATCCCAAACTGAAAAAAAATCCTGAAGTGTTTTTCCTATCAGAAACACTTCCTACCCAATCTGCATCAGTATATCCACTAAATGTGAAATCATGATCTCCATCATAGATGAGACCATAATCTATTGTACCTTTAAGGTACCTCATCACATGTTTTGCAGCCACTAGGTGAACACGTCTGGGTTCTACCAGAAACTAACTCAAGGTGTTCACGGTAAAACAAATGTCTGGTCTGGTGTTCGTCAGGTACATCAACGATCCAATAATCTGTCTGTACAGTGTGACATCAATCAATTATGACGAAGTATCGACCAACAGCTTCAACTTCGCTTCCATGGGTGTATTCATGGGCTTGCATTCCAACATGTCAAATCTCTTTAAGATTTCGACCGTGTACTTCCCTTGGTTAAGGAAGATCCTCTCAGGACTCTGCCATACCTCAAGACCTAAGAAATAATCCATTAGGCCAAGGTCTTTCATTTCAAATTCTGAGGCAAGTCTCTTTTTACATTTAGCAATGAGCTTTTCTTCTCCAGTCAAGAATAAGTCATCCACATAAAACAGTAAGATTACTGGCTCATTATTCATAATTTTGAAGTAGAACTTAGAGTCTGCTTTACTCTTGGTAAAGCCTAAGCTCATCAATAAACTGTCTATACGGACATACCAAGCTCTAGGAGCTTGCTTCAATCTGTATAAGGCTTTCTTCAATCTGCAGACATGAGACTTCCTGTCTTCAACCTCAAATCCTTGAGGTTGCTCTATATACACTTCATCTTCAATAATACCGTTTAGGAAAGTTGTATTCACATCAATCTGGTGTAGCTTCCACTTCATCTTAGCTGCAAGAGCTATGATGGTTCTGATAGAAGTGTATCTGGCCACAAGAGAGAATGTCTCTTCATAGTCAATGCCTTCCTTCTGGGAAAATCCATGAGTGACAAATCTTGCTTTATACTTCTCAATACTTCCATCAACAACATGTTTTATTTTTAAGAGCCATCTGGAGGATACCACATCTTTATTCTTTGGTCTAGAAACTATTTCCCATACTTTGTTCTTCATTATGGATTGGTATTTCTTTGTCATGGTATCTGCCCATTCTTTTCTCTGAATGGATTCTTCAAATCAGGTAGGCTCCTCTGCTAGGAGATCACACATCAAAGCTGTATAGCTAGAGAATGGATTTGGTCTTTTCACCTATCTCGTAGTTCCTTGGGGAACACCATACTTTTCTCCATATTGAATAAGCTCTCTAGCCCAAGCTGGCTTTATTTTATGGAGGATTGTCATCTGAGGAGGTTCTTGCACTTCTACTATATCATGGTCTTCTAGAAGTTCCTCATCAGGGGAAGTTACGACTTCCCTTACTGGTTCTGCAGCTCTGGGAACCTCCCTCATTGTAGTATTGGGGATTACGGGTTCCTCTTCATATACCTCTTCAAGTTGGCATGGTTAATATTTCTTGAGCGTTGCATCTTCATCAAAGGTCACATCCCTACTGATATCAATGTGATGTTGACCTGGTACATAGATTCTGAAGGCCTTGGAGACCTCACAGTATCCCACAAATATTCCCTTCTTTCCTGAAGGGTCTAGCTTGTTTCTCTTTTCTTTAGGTATATGATTAAACATTGGACAACCAAATATTTTGAGATGGCTTACCTCTGGCTTCTTTTCGGTGAAAATCTCTTCCGGTGTCTTGAGCCCAAGTGAACTATGGGATAATCAGTCCTGCACTTAAACAACTGCCATTGTTGCTTCTGCCCATAAGCACATAGGAAGATCTTGATCATGGATCATAGTCTTCACAGCTTCCAATATGGTTATGTTCTTCCGTTCAGCTACACTGTTTTGATGGGGATTATAGGGAGTAGTGACTTCCCTCTTGATTCCAACATCTTTACAGAAGTTCACAAACTCTTTTGAGGTATATTCTTCTCAATTATCTAACCTGAGTATCTTGATTTTTCTTTCATAAAGGTTCTCTATCAAGGCTTTGAATTCCTTGAACTTACTGAACACTTCATCTTTAGTATTCAAGAAATATATCTAGGTTTTACAAGAGTAGTCATCAATGAATGATACATAATATACATACCCACTAATGGAGGATGATGGCATTGTGCCACACACATCTGAATGGATGAGTTCTAGGACTCCTTCTGTCTTGTTGTCCTTCTTCGGAAACCGGTTCTTGATATTCTTCCCTTGTGCACATCCATTGCATACGCCTTTATGGTCCCCTTTGAGTTCTGGTAAACCCATGACCTCTTTGCATATGTATGGTAGTGCCTTGTAGTTGATGTGGGCTAACCTTCTGTTCCAAAGCTCACACGAGTTTTCAATGGCGTGGGTCATGGCAGCCTCTGAGTGACCCTTTAATTTATACAAGCCATTTTCTTCATTACCAATGATGATTTCTTCATTTAAGGTTTCTCCCTTAGCCCACATAAGAACTTCTCCATCTATAAAGGCAACTCTGAAGCC
>JASDQU010242198.1:52296-74337 GCA_032191745.1 Picea mariana
TGACTACATGGGCATGGAGCCTCTTTTGTTTTCTCTTGTATTCTTATCATCTGGCTGGACAAAACTTTGCAATGTGTCCCATCTTGTCACAATGATAACATTGTACAGATGAGTAGTCTCTTTCCTTTCATTGTCCTTTCTTCTGAAATCTCCTTGGATGAGATTCTTTATGATTGAATTTATTTGAATGTTGAGGCTCTTTATGAGTCTCCTTTTGGAAGTAGGGTTTCTTCCTTCCTCCTTTGGTGTGAGTAGCTAGGGCTTGATCATCATCCCTTGCTAGTAACGCTTCCTGATTCGTTACTCTTGTTTCTTCTTAGATGCATTCTTCCCATAGACTGTCGAACTTCAGTTTCTCCTTTTTGGCACATATCGTTTGGATGAAAGCATCCCAAGGTCTTGTGAGACCATTTAGGGCCGTCATTATGAGTTCGTCTTCGTCTGTGGTATCTCCAATAACTTCTAGCTATTCTTTGAATTCTGAGATTCTGAAGAAGTATTCTTGAATCATTTCTCCTTTCTGCATCCTTGTATTCTTCAGTTGAGTTCTAAGATTCATCTTTCGGTTTATGTTCTTCCCTTCATATAGTCTGGTCAAGGCATCAAACATTTCTTTCAGGGTCTTCTTAGATGACACATAAGGAATCAGATGGTCTTTGATTGAATATGCAATGATTGTTTTGGCCCTTATTGTGTCCTTTTGATGCTTTGCCTTTTTCTGCAGCATCGTCGGGTTCCGGTACTTCGTCTTTGACGAATCTTGCTAGGTCATTCTCTTCAAGAATGAGGCCAATCCTATACTTCCAGGCACAGAAGTTTTTCACTCTTAACTTGTCAACAAGCTTAATGCTTGCAGACATCTTTACCTGGAGCTAGGAAAATGACCGAAAAATGAAACTGCTCAAAATAAAAAACTGAACTTACCAGGAGGTGCGCTTGGTTGAGGCGAGTAGCCTGGTGTGTTTGGATCTGAGAAAATCCAACTTTTTCTCCTCCAAATCTGATCTGTGGATTTCTGGACTGGTGCTTCTAGTTTTTTGGTACTCTGGTACTTTTGGTACTTTTGGTACTTCTGGTACTTTGTGAAACTAGGGTTTCACTTTCCGGGAGATCCAACCACTAAAAAGGTGCGCTGAGAGTGTCAAACTGATCCTTAGGGGAGGGCGCACTTTTCTAGATGGTTTCGGGGCTGAAAAGCTTCACCAACAAAAAGCCCTAATTTTCATGTACGGTAACAGTGACGTTTTTCACTTGTGAAAAATGCTTCCTTTAGCTTGGCTCTGATACCATGTTAATGTTTAAGCCATTATTATAGATGTTTTCATTTCATTAGATAACAATAGCATANAGGGGAGGGCGCACTTTTCTAGATGGTTTCGGGGCTGAAAAGCTTCACCAACAAAAAGCCCTAATTTTCATGTACGGTAATAGTGACGTTTTTCACTTGTGAAAAATGCTTCCTTTAGCTTGGCTCTGATACCATGTTAATGTTTAAGCCATTATTATAGATGTTTTCATTTCATTAGATAACAATAGCATAATCTAAGATCACTGAGAAATACACAATCACAAGAGACACAACATTTATCTTGGGAATCCCTCTAGGGGAAGAAAACCCAGCAAAACTTCCTTAATATAAATAGCCAATACAATGCCAAGAGATCTTATATGCTAATACAGAAAGTCTCCTAGATATGTGCCACTCTCTCTCTCTCCTTCTTCCCCGGTAGTAGATCTGAACTTGTCTCTCAAACTAAGCAAGTGAGTTGTGTCTAAGTGAGGCGCTAGCCTCCTTTATTTATACAAGTCTGGCACGTGTGAAGTGTCTCTTCACTGGCAGGGCCAACTTCTCAAACTGGGTGGGTAAACCCACCTTTATTATATTTCTAGTCTTCTTTAATATCTGCTGGGGTCGACTTCTTATTCTGCCTATTACAATTATCTTTTGACCAATCCACAAAAGGGGATTTGTTCCTATTACAATAACCGGCATGATCAATCCACAATGGGGATTGATCCTATGAATAATATATCAATAATAATAAGAATACTCTTTGCAGTTACATTATTTCAATAAGGGGAGCCACCATTTCAGATCATTTTGGGTAAAATCTAACCCTGTCATCGCGCTCAAAAGATCTAAAAACCCTAAGATCGACTGTCCATTCATTGATTTTGTGCAAAGTTGTCCGAAGAGGAAAATTTTTTTTCCCAGTGAGTTGTACGACCCCCCAATGTGCAGTTGCACTAAATTTGATGGTTTCTCTAATTTATCTAGAGGTTTCTACAATTGACTATTTCTCTAAGTTTGGTAGCAGTTTCCCTAACTTTGGAAAAGTTTTTTAATTTATCTGGAAGTTTCTACAGTGGGTTGTTTCAGTAAGTTTGGTGTCACTTCCACTAAATTTGGTGAAGTTTTTAAATTTATCTAGAGGTTTCTACAGTTGGTGGTTTTGCTAAGTTTGGCGACAATTCTGCTAAATTTGGCAGAGTTTTTAATTTATCTGGAGGTTTCTACAATTGGCAATTTTGCTAGTTTGGAAGCAATTCCACTAAATTTGGTGGAAGATAAATTTTGAATTTCCTACCCACTCTTCATTCACAGGTTGGGTTTTGAAGACAAATTTTGCAGGCTCACATCTTGGGTTTCCAGCCTCCTTTTCTCAAGCATTTTTTTTTCATTTGGGTTAATTTTGTCATGCTCTCCACACTAGTGTAGATAGTTTCTGATTTTGGTGCATCAATTTTCTAATATTTGCAGATTCTCACAGATGACACTGCTCAGTTCTCATTTTGAGAAATTCAAAGGCTCGTATCTTTTGCATATGACCTTGAATAGAGGTGATTCTTTTCTTGAAAGTGCATGATTTTTTGTGCACTTTGTATCAGTATTGTTTATTTCACTTGATATTGTTCCAAAATTGTACTTAAGCACATACTCATGTTTTGAGGGTTTGTAAAAGCATTGAAGTCAAGTCCACTCATCGTTCTCTTGCTAGAGGTAATTGTAACCGCACTAATATAAAGTGCCAAATCATTTTTATTGGGTGGGGATCCTTGATTGAGTGATCTGTGGGGGGTCTCTTGGTGTGATTATGCTTGTGCATCTTTTTCTACTCGTTCTCTTTTTTCCTTAACAAATGGGTAACTATAAATTTCCATTGCTAACGCCATACTACTACAATGCATGGCATCAAAATGCATGGAATGCCTTAATGCAACAAGGATATACACCTAATGTTGAACAAAAGGTAACTAAACCCACATATGATAAGGAAAAGGTACTCTGAATGATAGAACAAACAAAATATCTTGGTTGTCTTAGGAGTCTAGTTTCTCTTGATGTAATGTTTCAACTTGATGGATGTACAAATTCACATGATGCATGTGAAAAATTAAAAAGTCTATATCAGACAACTGATGAAGTTAGGGGATATCAATTTGACCATGAACTAATGAGTCTTGATCCTAAGTCTTTTGAAAACATCCAGGATTATGTAACAAAGGTTAATGACCTAAGAGCCCAATGTAAATCATGTGGCACGGAGAAAAAGGACATACAACTTGTCTTAACCTCTCTCTCTAAACTTGGACCTAAATATGATGCATTTATTTCTAGCTTTCACACTGTTTATTTAGAATGGTAGATTTCCATTTTTTATTTGTCTTATCTTTGACAGTGGATCAATTGGGCTTTTCCTACTCAAATATTCGATAAAAATCAATGGAAATATGGTGGGATATTCTCAAACTCTCAAACAAACAGTCAAAATCAAGTTTACTTTTTTCTGGATTGTAAAAACATACTTTTAAATTGCCTTTCATCAGCCCATTTTTATATGTATTCACCATCTATTTTATCATTCAAATTTTCTTAAAAGCATATATATATTAAAAACTCCATGAATCTAATTTTATCTAATAAATATTCCATAAATTTATAATATGTTACTATTAACAATTGAATTACTTAATAGTAATTATTAAAGAAAAGGTGATAAAAATGTTTGATCCCTATTGTGAGTCATATATCATGATGTATAAATGAATTTTCAACGTGGTCCATGTGATGGAGCAATGTTTGATCTTCCAATTGCTTTTTCCACTAAAATTTAACCCCAAGTGCCTCTACCATATTTGAACCTATGACTTATGGCCTCAAACATACATATAATTGAGATAAACATTGGGGATCCTTGATTGATCTATTTAATCATAAAAATTTATTCAATTCTAAACGTAAAAATTATTGATATCCTAAATAAAAAGATTCCTTGCCACCAAGAAAGGCAATCTAACTCTCGATCTAAATTGAATTTGATCAATACTAGGCATTTATATATTGAGATTGATAAAAATTGAAGCTCTTATTGATCACCTAAACATCCATCATGTAATTTTTTAATGGGGAGACAAATAATTATCATCTCAAATACAACTTACCCCAATCAAAATTGACCAAAATTGAGGTAATCTTTGACTTAGTATATCAACTTAAATTGAATTACTTATTGACAAATATTGACCTAAATTGAGTTTTCTTTGTAGAGTTTTCCATTTTTTTCCCTTAATTAGTTTAGATACTAGAATTAGCATTACATGGACAAATCTTGACGCAAAATTATCCCTCGCTCAAATTTGTACATTTATGTAATATCTTTATTTGTTCCTAATTCAAATTTGTAGCTTGGTTTGTCAACCTGTCATTATCTAATTTATAATATCGTTGAAGCATTTTCCACTTCATTATGGAGTCATTCCTTGTCCTACCTTTCAAACTTGTTTAAGTTTCCAAACCTCAAAACTTTATCCTCATTTCCATTGCCATTTCTAGGTCATTAAAGCCATGAATTTTTTAAGATTATTTATTATTACCCCAATAAAATTTTAATTTTGGATAACGTGGAATAAGTAAGATTCAATTTGATGGGATGATATATTGTAGTGGGGTCATCAAATAAGAATGATATAGATTGAATATCTAAATTCCATAATATTACTTAATAGGTGTTATCTAACTGTTCTACGTTTTTCCCTCCTCACCGAAATCCGACAACATAAATCCACACGAGATCACAACTTTTTGTTGTTTAAATAGCATTTTTGAATGCAGAAATGGATTCAACATGCTAAAAACCCATAGAGCACTCAGATTACACATATTTAACTAGTCAAATCTACAGATCCAACAATATCTCGTCATATTTTGGACAAATATCCTTGGGAAAAAAAGTTTGAAAAAGGGGCAAAACGTAGCTCATTTAGACTATGAATTAGTTAATATTATAAATTTTTGGGTACTATGTTCCATTAAGGTCCATATTTTATATAGTATAGTCTCAATGATATTCCAAGATAGTCTCAATGTTGATCCATGGGACGATATCTTGTGGTCATCAAATAAGATTGAGATAGCTTGAATATATGAATTCCATAATATTACTGAACATTATAACTTTTGGGGTACTATGTTCCATTGAGGTCCATATTTTATATAATATAGTCTCAATGGTATTCCAGGATATTCTCAATGTTGATCCATGGGATGATATCTTGCAGTGTGGTCATCAAATAAGATTAATATTGAGATAGCTTGAATACCTAAATTCCATAATATTACTTAACATTATAATTTTTTGGGTATTGTGTTCCATTGAGGTCCATCTTTTATATAATATAATTTCAATGGTATTCCAAGAGATCTTATTGTGTGTTGATCCATCTTTTATATGATATTGTTTCAATGATATTTCTGGAGATCTTATTATATGTTTATGATATGTGTTTCATGAACAAGCAAAGTAAATTATTAGATGTTATAGCATTCATTGATAAAAAATCATTGATAAAACACAAGTCTTCCAATAAGCAATCGTGGTAAGTGTCTCCAATTAAAAAATCATTGAACATCTTGTTTCAAACTTCCAACAATATAACGTAACTATGTTGAGGAAAATGTTGGACCTTGGATTTAAAATATGAACAAACAAAATGAGCAGAATAGAAGCCAAGTTTCTGCTAGTAATAAAAACACAAACATAGTGAATCCAAACACAAACACAGTGAATCCACAACTTTGCACAAAGGATCGAGCCTAATATAGGTAGTTGATAAACCCTAGAACCCATGCATGTCTAAGAAAAATGCAATATGAAATGACATTCGTTGGCAAACAAAAACTTGCAATGGAAACATTTTACAACCCTTGCATCTGCAATGACATTTTTTTTTCTAAATAGCCAAAAGCCAACCGATATTTTTAAAAGCAGAAAATAAAATTTGGACCCCATTCAACATGATACTTGAGAATGAAATCTCGTGTCCAAATCCATAATTGTCACCTTTCAAAACTTGGTATTCTTGCTTTCTTCTCAAATAATTTGAGATAGGCTTTCAAAACTTGGTATTCTTGCTTTCTTCTCAAATAATTTGAGATAGGTATTCTTGTTTTCTTCTCAAATAATTTGAGATAGGTATTCTTGTTTTCTTCTCAAATAATTTTTATGTTGTGGAATGAACATCGAAGGCAATGATGGAATGTTGAAAATACATCAAGCTGAATGAATTTTGTTTGAAATTCACCTGTGATCATGAAGGGTGCAGGTTGTCCTCTTGTGATATTTGTATGTCACAAATCAAGTATTAAATCACTATGGAAGTGGCATTGATATGACCTACAAGGCCAAAATGAGTCAATGTTAAGAGTGAAATAATCACCATGATGAGTGTATACATTCCCTTGATGACCATCTCGGATATAACAACACATTGGCATTCAATCTGCAAGTTGGATTACCACCCTTCTATGTCCATCACATGGTGGACCCTAGTTGAACCCTAAATGAGTGTGAACTCTCACAATGACCATGTAGAATATATCACTTTGGCGTTCGACCTGCAATTTGGATGACCACCCTTTTGTGACTATCAGGCGATGAACCCTAGTTAAACCCTAAACGAGCGTGAACTCTCTTTTCATGTCAAGAGGTCATAGTGGGTAACCTTTGGGTGTAAAACCATGAACCTTTGAACCAAAATATAAAAGGAATAAATCAAGATACACATGCATATATAAAGGAAGCTTGTTAGGGGTTGATAAAAGCATCTCAAAACTAATTTGATTTTGGAAAAGTGTTTTGAAGTGCATGCATGTGTTGTTGATAGATTTTCGGCATATATAAGTTTAGTCTCCCTGTGATTTAGATATTTAAAAATGAACAAGTGCATTTTGTCTTTAACACATCTAACTTTAAAAATGAATTAAGTAAAGCACTGTGTTGGAGACATGATGCATTGTTTTTGTAGCGATATAACAAACATTGTAACACTACAAAATCTTTCAATTTATTAACTTAAGCCTTACTTTGGCATTTCAGGCAAAGCATTAACTGTCATTTTTCCAATAAAGACATAAATTTGTTTAAATCGTTTAACCATTCCTACAATATATAGAAAGAAAATCTAAATAGTAAGATCCACAAGTTTAGACAAAAATTCATTGTATTTACATTATGCATTGTTTATGTAGCGATATAACAAACATTGTAGCACTAAAAAAGCTTGAAATTTATTAACTTAAGCCTTGCTTTGACATTCACTATATTTTTTCTTATAGAGGTAGAAATGATAATGTCAAAATTGATAAACATTGCCTCTAATGCAAAATCCCTACTTTGACATTTCAAGCAAAGCATTATCTGTCCTTTTGCCAATAAAGTCATAAACTTGTTTAAATCATTTAAACATTCCTACAATGTAGAGAAAAATAAAATCTAAATAGTAATCTCCACAAGTTCAATTTATTAACTTAAGCCTTGCTTTTGCATTTCAACCATAAACTTGTTTAAATCGTTTAACCATTCCTACAATATAGAGAAAAAGAATATCTAAATAGTAAGCTCAACAAGTTTAGGCAAAAATTCACTGTATTTTTGCTTATAGAGGTAGAAATGATAATGTCAAAATTAATAGACACTGCATCCAACACAAATAAAAATAAAGAGTAATGAGTAAGCTATCAAAGTTGCAAGTATTTCCTTTTGTTTATTGTGCCCATTGTGAAATGTTTTACATAGCCTCCAACGCAGAATAAAATAAGTAAATAGTAAGTTGCAAAAGCAACAAGGATTGTTGACCATAAAAATCCAAATACCCCAAACAAGGCCATTTTACTCTTTTATTAAGAGAAGTATGAGTGAAACTAACAATTAAAATAAGAAACATTAGGTTATCAGGCTCAATGAATTTTTGAAGTTAAATGGAGGGTAACAATTGTTCCTGAAAAGTTTTAATTATGAAGTCCCTTTTCAACACTTTGGCTCAATATCCAAACCAAAACTTGTGGTAAACCATATTTATAAATCATTGCTAGGCAATCAGGCCATGAGACACCTAATTTTTCCTACATAAATTCACAAACTATTTTATGAATTATACAAAGAACCATTTTCCCTTTTTAACACTTTGGTTCAATATCAAAACCAAAACTTCTGGTAAACCATATTTAGAAATCATTGTTAGGCAATCAACATCTTCAAGGCCACGAGACACCTAATTTTCCTACATAAATTCACAAACCATTTTATGCATTATACAAGGAACCATTCTCTACTTTATACAAAGATTTCAAAGTACTAATCGCAAAATCATTATTACAATTTGAAATTTATTTACAAAGTGAAGATGTATAAACTCTAGCTGCAATATCTAATAAAACTACAACTTAGTTTTCCCAACATAAAGTTGGCTTATTTTTTCCGACATAAAGTTCCTTCATAATAATACCAAAGATAAGGACAATTTTTTTCCAACATAAAGTTCCCTCGTAATAATACCAAAGATAAGGATACTTCATACAATGAGAGATTGTTTATTAGCAACATGCTTTCTTATTACATAAATGATTGTCAAACAAAATGAATATTTTGTTTTGTGTGTTGTCAAACAAAATATAAAGTGACAAACAACAATAATAATTAAGGCAATGCCCTCTCACTTCCATAGTGTTGAAAGAAGAATAATGATAAAAAAAAAAAAGTTATACTAGAGACCAAACTAGATATCAGAAAATAGGTGTTTATGACAAACCAAGATTTCCATTGCAACTCTCACTCGACCCCTCACAACAATAATTCAAGCAATTCCCTCTCACTTTCATAGTGCTGAAAGAATAATAATGATAAAAAAAAAGTTACCCTAGAGACCAAACTAGAGATCGAAAAATAGGTGTTTATCACAAACCATGATTTCCATTGCAACTATCACTCGACCACTCACAACAATAATTCAAGAAATGCCCTCTCACTTTCATAGTGTTGAAAGAATAATAATGATTAAAAAAAGTTACACTAGAGACCAAACTACAGATTGAAAATTAGTTATTTTATGACAAACAAGGATTTCCATTGCAACTATCACTCAACCCCTCACATCATCTTCTTTAATCATTGGGAGACGCATGCCTATTACCATCTCTTTAGAATTTAAAATCCCAATTCATGAACCAATTTGAAATAACATAATAGTACATTCACTCAACAATTTCCTGACAGTCATTATCCAATCACACAACAGATCCTCAAAATCCTGTTGGGGGAGGGAACTTACTGACATTGAATGGTATAACTCCTGATTCTGAATGTCCCCTCTAAATGTTTTGAATTTTACCCACCACGACATCCCTCTATCCCTCTTGGCTTGTTCAACTTCGAGAGTGTTATTTAGAAATACTGCAATACTTAGTGCAACTGTTAGTGGTGAATATGGTGTTTACGAAGTCATTAAACTACAACCAAAATATGAAAAATTAAAAGTAGGCACAAGGCCTCTATTAGATCCTACCTTGAAAATCAAAACAATGCATGCATCAAAATTCTTTTTGAACTTACCCATCAATCATGTATTTGTATGAACAAGACCCACTTTAAAAGTAACAACAAACTCATTTGAGTATTGTGGAATTTAAAAGTAACAACAAACTCATTTGAGTATTGTGGAATAGACAGTCCTGGAAATAATAAAACTCTAACAATGAACATGTATCACATTGAGTTCCTTTTAGTGAATTGGATGATGGAAACATCAACAACAACTCGAAAAAATAGTAGCAAATAGGAACACTCAGAAACCCACAAGCCTATACTTTCATATATATTTGTTTTATTTGGATTGATTGAAACCACTTACCAACTAGCACATAGTAAACCATATAACGCAACAAATCTGGAAAATGGTTTTGATGCAAAAATAGCTCCTAAATTCCATAAATGTCAGTAAATACAAAAGTGCATTAATATGAAGGACTATGAACAAGACCATAAACATTTCTCTCAAATAAGTAAATTTATTTCTCTCAAACAAGTAAATACATTTCTCTCAAATCAAGTAAATATATATCTAGCAAGGAAAAATGAGTCACCAACAAGGGTGGGGGTGGGCGGTAATATTAAAGAAAACATATTATGTCTTCTCTAATACTACTCCCCACCCCACCCTCAACCTAATATTCACCAACAAGGGTGAGGGTTGGGGGTAATATTAGAGAAAACATATTGTCTTCTCTAATATTACCCACCACCCCCACCCTCAACCTAATATTGAAAATAATATTATAAAACCAGTTGGCTTCCGACTCTAGTAATACCAAGAAGTCCAACATTTTCTCTGAAATAACAACATAGATTCAATTAAAGTTTAAGGTATAAACATGATTTCTAGAAATTAAGTAGTCATAATAATATTTTCATGATGACTTCAATGAGTGAAGCATACTCACAATGAAACAATGGAGCCAGTTCATGTCCCAAAAAGACCATCTAGTAGTATGTCAATACCCCGGAGCATAACACTAGTAAGTCCCATACATTTTTCCAAATAAAAGCATGTACATGAATTTTGTCAATTCAATTAAAACAAAATTTGATTTAAAACAATCAATCCTAGTGAGTTCACCTGCCAACCCATACACCGACTAAGAACATATGCAGAAGGATTTATGGCACTTGCAAGTCGTAATATAACTTTATATGCTTTAGTTGATTGTCAAAATATCATGACAAAGTTATTGTCAAATTACAACTGCATTTACTAAAAGAGCCATGTCTACCTTATCATCTCGAAGATATCATGCAGAATATTTAAAGATCTAAGCACTTCAAATGTTAATCCCAAAACACCTACCACTCATTTTTAAGCACAAGAAAACATAAAAATGTGCCAGTTGTGTATAACCTCAATAAGAGAAACAAGAACTGCAAATATCATTCCAAACATATGGCTAGCATCAAAAGTATCTCCAATGCCCAACCTTCCCGTACTGGTTGATCCTGGCTCACTTTGTTAGGATCAAAGTGAAGCTCCAATGCCCAACCTTGTTGAATATTTGGCACTCATTGGTGTATATATGTCGATCTCCTTTATTTATTGTATGAAGTATAAACATTATAATACTATCTCACTTCACTAGGATGGGAAGTAGCTCCACTGTCGTTCTTCCTATACTAGTTGATCCTGGCTTCCATAAGGAAGTGTACTAGTATCTTCATCACAACTTGAATACTAGGTGGAGGCCAAATAAAATCACCACCTGTACAACTTGGTTGGCTCACTTTCATCATATCCTCTATTACATCAGATAAAGTTATCTCTCTAAAGCATTAAATTGAAAAATTGTGAAACTCTTTCTAGGATATATGAAAGTAAAGGAACCACTATTGAAACTCTAGAGGGCTCAAGGTGGAGGGGGGTGGGGGTAAGGAACTCACTTCTTATTTGGAATTTTTCAAAACATTCATGGTGCAAGCCTTGGAGGAAACAATGGATGTGGGCATTGATCTCCACCTCTAACAAGGGATAGATGTTGTGGTTGTGTAGTCTATTGAGCAGGTGAAAGGGCTGGAGTAGGTATTGATACATGAAAAGGATTAACGGGGAAAATCTTAACCTTTATATTGTATAATCCATTTGAAATGGGTAATTGTTACAATTTGTGAACTTCACACATGATGCTTTGCAAAATATCATGTTGAAGCTCTAGAGCTCATTGATGTATGATAGATTGATCCCTTGTGCTTCTTCTATGAAGTATAAACATTCTAGTATCAGTTGACTTCATTAGGGTTAGTGAGAGCTCTAATGCCCAACGTTCCTATATTAGTTGATCTTGGCGGAGGGAAGGGGAGGTGGAATAAAATCACCACCCATATGACTTGGTTGGTGCCCTTTCATCATCATGTTGTTTAAGTCTCTAAAGGTTTAAATTTGAAAAACTTTATAACTCTCTCAAGGATATACGAAAGTAGAGGAATCACTATCAGATATCCAAGGGGCTCAAAGGAGGGCAAGGCACCCACTTCCTATTTGTATTTGGAAAAAAATTCTTATTATAAACCTTGGAGGACACAGTGGATATGAGTGATGATCTCCACCTCTAACAGAGGGTAGATGTCGTGGTTGAGTAGTAGCCTATTGAGCAGCTAGAGGCACTGATGAATGAAAACGTTGAGAAATTGATGAAAACTGCATATAGGGATACCACATTAGCTACAAAGGGCTGATATGTCATTCAATTGAACTAAGTTGTGTACTCAACACCAAAAATTTATCATGTTGTAACAATAGTATAGGTTTCTTTTGTTTTTCCTTCTTTGTTGATGACTGTTATGAAACTAACAACCATTGAGGAGGTTTTTGAGTGCTTATGTAATTCCTAAACCATAGACAAGATTAATGTATCAATGGAAAACAAAAAAGGAAAGAAGATTCTACAGTCAAAAGAAGTACATGTTGGACCAATATATTTGTGTTGCAAAAGGATGAGATGTCATTGAATTGAACTGAACTGTGTACTTAGCACCAAATATTTGTGTTGTTGTAATAGTCCTATGGGTTTATCTTGTTGTTCATGCTCTAGTGATGATTGGGAGTTACTACAATCAAAAGAAGTACCTACTATACCAATAGATGTTTGTTGGCTAGAGGATTCTTTTTACTGGTCCAACTCCAACTAAACTATACATAGTTTCATTGTCATAAACTTCCCTTGAAGCACAAAACTATAATATCTTTTGTAGACGAGATTGGTTTGCATCTTTTTTAGGATTGTGATAGATCCTAGCAAGCATGGATCCCAACATAGGTACGAGCCTCAAGGTGATAAAGGAGATAAAGCAAGAGCCTCGTTGTCTAACTCCTTTGGATTAATACAAAGGAGCAAACCATTGATGATGAAATAGAACACAGTTAAAGTTAATATTGAAATTGTGTTTTATCATGAACATAATAGAGAAAAATACAAATCCCCAAGTTTTAATCTAAATCAAAGGTAAACAAAGAAAAATACAGACCCCCAAGTGTTAATCCAAAGAAAATCTAAACAGGTAGTCCACCTATTAATGCACATCACAATAACCAACATAGCCTTAAGGAAAACAACATCATTGGCAAACGCCCAAAATTCTTCCAACTAAATTAACACAGTTGCAACAATTTCAATGTGAAGCCATCACTTCTATAGAATATATCATGGATAGAGGTGACATTTAGTGGGATGGTTAAATTGCATTGGAGAATGAAAATGTAATTTTCCATTACATTATCTTACTTCTACAACATATAATTTGTTCCACTACAATATTAAATATTTCTTGAAAACATATTGTTGTTTTTATATAAGTTATAATAGTGATAATAATTTCTTAATATAAAAATATAAAGACAAGCCAATGAGGCATTGGCTAACTCATGAGGTTGATGGAGAGTAACATGTTCCATCTCTTCTATGTTTTTCCCTGCTCAAATGACATGAGTTTTAGGAGGTCATTTGTTAGTCTGAAATGAATTTGGTAAACAAATACCCCCTGGCATGAGTTTTAGGAGGTCAGTTGTTAGTCCCAAATGAATTTGGTAAATAAATACCCCTTGGATCTGGAGAAGGATATATGTTCTTTATAAATATTGTAATGTAGAGATACCCCTCAGATTGTGTGTTTTATATCAGAGAGAGAGAGAGATGTAATGAAAATAGTTTACAGACTACAAGAAACCAAAATTTGTTATATGGAACTCCCAAATACATCATCCTACATGCTTGCTTGCTAAAATTGATTCATAATTATTACACAACTAATTGCTCAGATGTATCAATGGTAATGTAAGGGGTAACAAGACATTAAGAAAAGTATAAATAAGGGAGGCTTACACAAGAGGCCACCCGAAGTTGTCACACCTACCACAGGTAAATAAATGTGGTCACTTGACCTCAATCCAACATGTTCAAGCAAGGGGAAGGACCATGCACCCTCATGATATGAGGGCTATATTAAACCCAAGAGAAGGATAAAAAACAAGTTGTTTCCCCTTCTACTAGTATTAACGACTAGAAATCACATTATCGTGCATGTGGATACGGTGTTGAGAATGGAGATAAAGCAATGGCTTCAATCTTATCATGCATTTGTTGCTTTTGTTGCTTGTTTGTATTTCCTTCACTCCTATCATGCATTTGTTGCTTGCTTTTATTTCCTTCACTCCTGTCATGCATTTGTTGCTTTTGTTTCTTGCTTTTATTTCCTTGTTGTCTAGTTAGTCTCTATTCATTTTTAGTTGGTTTGTGTTGCTAGGTTTTTCTGAGAATAATGCTAAGATAAGAAAAGATAAGATAATTTTATTAATCTCTATTCATTTTTAGTTGGTTTGTGTTGCTAGGTTTTTCTGAGGCTAATGCTAAGATAAGAAAAGATAAGATAATTTTATTAATGTCTAACTAATGACCACAAAAGTAGGTCAAAGGGACTATTGAGTACAATGATGTCAATACAATGCAGGAGCACCAAAAGGTCTCCTATAAAAGGAAAAATGAAGAAAGTAAAGTGCAACAAGGTAAAGTAGTAGAGAGTGAGATGAACTCTGAAGTATGAAGAACCCTTGACCCTGATCTCAGATACCTTCTTTGATGATGAAATGTAGCGTAGGTGACGATATAAGGACAAGAGGAGAAAGAAGAAGAAGAATAAAGAAAATGGGTATGTCCTGTAGTGGATCCATTTCTCCTACCATCCAAGGTCGGATAAAGGATGTTGAGTATAGTAGGGTGTCCTAAGGGGGGGCTAGTAGGTTGTTTGGATCATTCGTTGTGTTGTTGACTGGTCAAAGTAGTGAATCAACGATATCTGGGAGATCTCCTTTGTCTCCTTGGAAGGGATATGGTCTGGTCATGTCATTGAAATCTCGTGGGACAAGGGAAAGTCTCACGAATCTGCACCAATATGGAGTCCAATGTTGTGTTGGTGTTGGTCTATCTCTTAGTGACCCTTCCAACAGGTAGCACCATGAAGAAGGAAGTGATCCATCGAATAGGATCTGGTCTCGTAGAAGGATAAAGAGTATGGGACCGGATCTTGAAGGAATCCTGTATGTACAATGCTAAGCACTGTTGATCTGAATACCTGAAGAATCCTGTAAGGGTCTAAGCCACCCTAAATAAGCAATGAAATTGCCCCCTGATCTCATAATAAATGGAGCAACGAAAGATGAAGTGCTCCTCAATCTTAACCTCCTAAAGATGACAAAGATGACAGAGCATGTCTAGTCAATCAATCTGATGGTCTGTCTCTACCCGAAGTCTATGAGAGCCCACTCTGAACTGGCTTAGAGGAATGTAAAGAGCATGTACCCAGTGGCGGGATGTAAAGTGTGGTTGAGTGATGAGTCCATCCCTAAGCTTCAAGAAATGCTCAGCATAGAAGGAAATCTTTGGACATAACCCACCAGAAGGGGTAACCCAAGTGATCTGAATAAATCTTCTATAAATGTCATCTTTGATGATCTTGTTCAACACTTGTCTGGTCGGTAGGAGATGGCTAGGTGCATCCAAGGAAAACCAAATGGATGGAGGCAATTCCCCTAAATTCCCATGGACTCTAAAAGATCTAAAACCGCTACGACCCAACCTCGAGCCTGGCCCACTAGGCTAGAGAGGGAAATAGTCTTCAAAGAGAAATATGCCAAGTATGGGTACCAGTCTCACCCCTTCACTGAATCAGCTAAGCCCCGGATGAGATGAATAAAAGAGACTATTATAGAGGGATGGCATGATTAAATAGGGTGAAAGATCATGCACCCTCATGATATGATAGAGATGGAACTTAACCCAAGAAAAAAATAAAAACAAGTTGTTTTACCCTCTGCCAAAAATGAAGGCTAGAAATCACATTATTGTGCGAGGTCGCAAAGTGGAAGAATAACAGCCAGTGTAAGTAAATAAGGAGTTGAGAATGGAAATAAATTTATGGCTTTAGTCTTCTCATACATTTTTTTCTTTTGTGGCTCACTTTCATCTCTTTGTTGTCTAGTTAGAGACCTTGTCTAGTTTTAGCTAGCCTATGTTACTCGATTTTTCTCAGGCTTGGTCTCAAAACAATTAAGCACCTCCTTTTAATCCTTATCTTCAATGTTGTAAAGTGCAGGCATCACACTTACCATCCTCCCTACCCGAGGAGGACTATTATCTCTATGCACATGATGTTTGTTCACTCTCAATTGCTACGAGGCTGGACTCAAATTGTTTGCGACCAATTAGTGCATTTATGAGGCTAATGCTAAGAGATAATGATGTGAATGCCAGCCTCAAGGGGTAATGAGAACATTATAAACAATGAGGCTTGCAAAATTGGTCACCCCTATCATTGGTACAATAGGGAAAATATGTGGGAAACAAGGTAAAAGTAGCATGCACCCTCATGATGTGATAGGGATAGAACTTAACCCCAAGAGAAGGATCATAGACAAGTTGTTTCACCCTATGCTAGAAATGAAGGTTAGAAATCACATTATTATGTAGGGTAGCAGGATGGAAGAATCATAACTAGTGCAAGTAAATAAGGTGCTGAGAATGGATTTAAATATAGGGCTTCAATCTTCTAATACATTTGTTGCTTTTGTGGCTCACTTTCATCTCCTTTTGTCTAGTTAGAGACCCTATTTGGTTTTAGCTCGTCTACGTTACTCAGTTTTTCTCAACCTTGGTCTCAAAATAAGTAAGCACCTCCTCATAATCCTTAACTTTAGTGTTGTAAAGTGCAGGCATCACACTTTCCATACTCCCTACCCAAGGGGGACTATTAGCTCTATGCACTGGATGTTTGTTCACTCTCAATTACTAAGAAGTTGGACTCAAATTGTTTTCAACCAGTTAGTGCATTTCTTTTTTGTTGGTGAATTCTTTCTTAGCTTGCATTCTTGATCCAAGCTCCCTATGGTACCTACACTAGGATGTGTTTTCATCTAAGCTTCAATCTTATAACTCTTGGTTTCTTGCCTAAAGACTTTATCAAGAAAAGGTAAAAGTGCACCTGGGAGGATGGGATGAATGGTGGAATGTAGTACATTGAGGCCCAACTGAAGTTCATACAAGAATGACATAATAACACATATAGAATAAGATTTAAAGGAGTCCTAGAGTAATATTGAAGTTTGGCCCTCTCCAGACCCTCGACATATTAGAGTGGGGTGCATTATTTTCCAACCTTCTATGAAGGCCAATTTTTTTCTACTCATTGCTATATTTCCTTATTAGGGTAAGTCCATGTCAAACATGCATTACTCCATTACTGAGGCTCTTTATCATAAAGTGATGGAAGGAGTCTGTGATGCTACAGGCATGTTATGGAAAAAGTTGTAAGTTGGGATAAGCCCGATCCAACCACGAAAAAAGTGCTACAACTTTGGAAATCCTACACCCAATGTCACCTCGATGTAGGTCCTGCACTTGGGGGTGACTAAGGTCACTCCTGGGAGGCGATATCAGAGACCCTAGGGGGAATTGATATGGAGATTGAGATGGATGGAAGTGAAGTCCATATAGGTCAAGTCTAAATGGAATGAAGGGTAGGGAGAGATTCCTTGTAAGTCAAGTAAACGTTGCCCCACAAGTATAGTGTTTTTTTTCAGATGATTATACCCGCTCGAGACACAAGAAAACACACCTTGCAACAGTATATGTTAGTTGGATTAGTAAGTTAATCTTGTTGTCCCTAATTTGTAGCAATACATGACATTATATATCAACAAGAAAAAGATACTATGAGCTGCTCAATAAAGCTAAAGATCAAGTAGAAAAATGCAAGAGAAAAACCAATACTCTTAGCATAGAAGATAAGGCTGTTGTAAACACTTGTTTGTAGCAAATTATATCAGCCTTATGGTTGTAACATTCAATTTATTACAGAAATAAAATAAGCCAATGAAATCCTCTCAAACTTTGCCAAAAAGTGCACTAGGACAAGGGGAGTAAATGTGCAAACTTTGAGTAAAAACCAATAGTTGACAAGAGAGTTATTAAAGCAAATAGGTTAGGGTTTCTGCAGCCCTAATGGATGAAGATAAAATTTTGTAACAACAACAATAAGTATCCCTTAGATGGGGATGCCCTAGTGGTTGTGAGGTGCCCTAGGCACAAGGAAAACAATCGACTTTGCAAGAAGTAAAAATGACCAAAATTCATGTTTTCCAATGCAATATTTTATTTCTCCAATGCAACAAATGGAGTCACAAGGAGCTTGGAGAAGCTACCTCCTTGGGGGTGTAATCTTTTTTACTCCCTAAGACAAGTTTCTCTAAGCTAAGGTTTAATATAAGAGGGTGTATGCTCTTATACTTCTCTCAACAAACCCTTAATCAATGAGATGAAGCAATAAAATGGTAAAGACTATGGTGGGGGTGTATGCCCTTATACTTCCCACCTACCTCCTAGCATAACAATACTTGAATTGAATAAAATGATAGCAAGAGAGTAAAAAACCATACCAAGATCAAGAAGATGATAAGACAATCCACCACAAGAGCTAGAAAATAACCTTCCAAGGCTAGTGCATCACTTCTTCCTTAAATCATTCATAACCATAGCCATACAAAAGTGCACAAGAGCTAAAAGAGCTAAGGAGGCTGAACATTTCAGACCAAAGCCTTTCACAAGAGGAGAGTTATGATTCAAAATGAGATCATATGATGTCTATTTATACAAAAATTAGCTAACATAGCTTGTCCACAAAATAAGGAGTAAAACACCAGATTAGGGGTCAACAACTCTAATCTTGCCCCCTTACCACAATAATATTAAACAATTCACTTAAAATTTCATCTTTGGCACAAATTAAACCCTAATCTAGGATGACGTCACCCGTTTAGGGGACGTTTTGCCACTTTGAGGAGGATGAACACGCCCTCCAAGGATATCAAGTCATAACATCATGATAAGTGGATCTAATCAATAAATAAGCCATCTAATCATGTGCATCAAAGATTACTATATCAAACAACTAACAACTCAAAGACATTATGCGACTTGTCAAGCTCAAGTTTGGGAGGGTTGACGAGGTGTCATATTGGGTATATATTTCCCTAGGTTAAGGAGAGCCTCCAAGAGGTCCCTCTCTAAGCCATGTAAGGTGTATGAGGTGGATGGGGTCAAGACTCAATGGGCATAGGGTTCATGGCATACTAGGGGTCGTAATGTATCATTCATGGGTGTCTTTGTAGAGGATGTGAGGTACCTTCGTCCGCAATCCACTTTTTTCAATCCCATCATTTGTATTTTATCTTTCTTTATTTATATTTTCTTTCATAATAGCATAAGGAGAGATTGAAAGTCACTGCCCTAGCATGGTGGCTAGTTGGTGGAAATGTCACCCACAAACACCTAATGGAGATGAGAAGGTTGGCTCGTGATGAGACCCCCTTTCTCTCAGCCATGCAACTGAGAGTTATTTCCCTAGTTTGGTGTCTTTGCAGAGGATGTGTGATACCTTCATCCGCAATCCACTTTTTTCAATCCCATCATTTGTATTTTATCTTTCTTTCTTTATATTTTCTTTCATAATAACATAAGGAGAGATTGAAAGTCACTGCCTTGGCGTGGAGACCCATTGGTGGCAATGTCACCCACAAACACCTAATGGAGATGAGAAGGTTGGCTCGTGATGAGACCCCCTTTCTCTCAGCCATGCAACTGAGAGTTATCGCCCTAGTTTGGTGACCAGATGATGATAATTTCATACCACTAGATATTCATGGACATGATAGGTCGACACGTGATGAGACCTTTTATCCTTCAATCCATCTTTCAAGCATTTCTTTATTATATTATGGGTCCCCTTTTATTCAAAGATAAACATTTTATTGTTTTCTTGGGTGATCCCTAGGTGAAGAATATGGAAGGTTCATATATGGATTTTATCTTTTACCCAACACCAACCGCTCTGGGCCTTTAGCCCCTTCTTCCCATAATATGAGGGACAACCCCTTCTTGGGTCAATACACCCTAAAATCCCAAGAGATAAGGAAACAGAGGGGAATAATGATGGAAAATGGTAAGTATGGTCAGGAACATTACGATGGGTCATTAAGGGATTTCCCATAAGCAAATTCATTCCCAAAGATGACTACTTACTAGGGTACAATGTCAACCACCAAGGTGAAGCAGGGAAAAAGGCATAATGTCCAAGCACATACCATGAAATCTAAATCAATCTAAGATACAACATAATCAAATGGCTTAAATATTGAAATGATGCTCACCATAATATTGAGTTGTACCTCATGGAGCAAGGTCCACTTCCTTCTGGAAGCCAACTAGCGGGGTGGATATCATCTATAAACATGTGACCATTTGTGGTCGTGAGTGTGTTTTCCATCTGTGCAAAGGCTATTGTTGGTCATGTAGTTTCTCGACACTCCATATCTGCGACTTGAGGGCCTTGAGACATCATCTCCTTAGTTATCCACAAAATGGGGATGACAAGGCCAAATGTGTCAGTCTAAAGAAAATGTGGGATTGAATGACACAAGTGAGAAGCCCACACCCTCCATTGGCACAAAGTGTTAGGGTCCTAACCCGCACATAGGTAGAGCAATATATTCGGATGTAATAAAGGTCAATATTAATAAGGCCTTTCAATAAAATAGAATAAGACAGATGTAAGAAGACCTAATAGAAGCTTCCGCTTTTAGAAGGATCTTCCTCTAGATGCTTCTCTTGATAGACATATTTAGTATAAATAAGGGTTGAGCTATGAAAACGCTAGCTTGGAGATTATTGAACAGAGTGTTGCTCGACTGGGGGTTGCCCCCTCGAAGAGGCCCGTGAACTTTGCTTTCTGAATCAAAGTGCTATTTATGTTGTTGTTCTTATATCATTTCTGTGTTATTGTGGAGATTATGCTGGTTATATTACTGTTATTTTATCATTTCTAGCATTTTATTTTTGTTCTGCATACTTTTTATATCTGGTATATTACAAGTGTTATCATAGCACTTTCCTTGGCAGAAATTGTGGAATTTTTTTTCAGGGTAGAGACATATTCCGACGTCTTTAAGTCACAGAGATCTGTCATTACACGCATAAACCCGCGGTTGAGGGATTCATACACATAGGAAATACAAGTGGTTCTTAAGCGCACATCTGTTGGCCACCCTTGTAACCCGTGTTGGTACCCCTTCGAGTGGTAGCACATCAGACAACACCTGTGTACGGATCGACCTAGATTTTCTGAAGCCCTCTTTAGATAAACTGATCGACTGCCTGACTGCTATAGTGCCATCGAGAACAACACTCAGGAAGATACTCTCTAGTACTTGGGTAGTCGGGTAGTATGGCTAAGGGTACAGTCTATCCTCCTTAGTTAGTGCCCTGAGATATTGGGCCGAGTACTATTGTTGGACCCCACATGTATATCAGAGAGCTATAGCACATGGCAAACCCTTATCTATAGAACCCTTGAATACCTAACCCTTGGGGGACATAAACATAAACAAATTAAAACAGACAAGATCTGTTGCCGTGCAACTGTGTTCGGGTTTCCAAATCACTACACTTTTCTCACTAGTTAAGAATTTGGGGATTTCATCGCCGCAGTATTCTTTAGACCCGAGTATAACTCCACACATGTATAAATTTTTTCACCATTATTTGAGACCTATTCCATTAGATTCATCTCTTCTCCCTTATCACATTCATCTATATCATTTTTCGACAAAATTTTTGACCCC
>JASDQU010242199.1:76528-92198 GCA_032191745.1 Picea mariana
AGCGATTTGAACTAACCCTAAAGCTGATAACGTTTGGCCCTAATTAAACTTTTGCTTGGATAGAAAGGTGCGGCCTTGTTATCTCTTCATAGCCATAGAAGTTTTACAAGTTTTCATTGGTTAAATTTGACAAAACGTCCACTTCTTGGCTAGCTAACCCCAAACTACAACAAGTTTATATAGGTGACGTCACATAGTGTAGATCTCTTACTTATGCTTGCAACGTTGTGATTTCTCTCACCTATTTTGATAGACATTGAGTCATTGATTGCATCTGTAAGTTTATTTGCCAAAACATTTTTGCTCTTTGTCTTTCATTTTGACCTTTGGATTAAAGCTGACGTCACACCTGTAGCAGAAATAGTATAGGTGACGCAGCAACATTATGTATGTGAGCTGATTTGACATATTTATTGCATTAATGATATGATACAAGGTCTAATATTGAACATTGAATGCTCTCGTCTCTTTATGCATTTATTGATGAAGTAATATAAATCTTTGACTTTGTTTAGCCATCATTGACTTTCGTCAATAATAGCATTGATCATTTSCTCATATATGTATTGGAAGATAGTCATTGATTTTATGAAGTACTAACCCACTGCAAAGCACATATTCTAGTTTTCTTTGTCTTGTCTCGCAAACAGGTGCATCATCAGTGGATCTTTCTTCTTGACTATCTCATACTTGGCTGTAATCTGTGAAAGGGAACTTATTATCTTGATCCATTATCCTTAGCCCTTCTTAAACCCAGATTACATAGGGACGTCTCCCTTGGACTAGCCCTCCTAAATAGAAAGAGCCCCCCATCGAGGTGACAGTGGGTGGGGAGGCTCCTGTTACGCCGGTTTCAAAGCCTTGACTCAAGCTATCTAAGCCTCTCCTACAAACCGTGCGATAACATACACAATTTGTTCGTCTGTGGAAATGTGTTGGAGCTTCACAACTCCCTTCTACACGTTGTCTCTAATGAAGTCGTAACTAATCTCAATGTGTTTCGACTAATCATGAAACACCGGATTCTCAAAGAGTTTGATGCAACTCTCATTGTCAAAGTGAATCACAGTAGACTCCAACTCCTGACCAAATAACCCTAAAAGAAGCTTGCGAAGCCAAATAGTTGTTAAATTGTAAGCTGGATTTCTTATGCGGATTATTTCTTTAAATTCTTCATCACTTTGATTCCAGCTTAATACATTTCAACAATATAGAATCATAATTGAATAGTAGTAACCATGTACATAAGCATGCACATCAACAACACATATACCCTGGGGAAACCCTATACAAGGAGAAAACCCCAGCAAACGATCTTCCTTTATTGCATTAATAATGTATGATCACTTACAAATATCCACCATGAAAAATCTGCTCTTAAATGAGCTTGCCAAAATGATTGACTAGATTGTGTAACCTGTAAAAGCAGAGAGACCTTGTTGTCCTAATCTATTGTTAGATACCAGCACCGTGGACAAATTTCATGCACTGCCTTAGGACTCCTTTGCTTCCTTTTCTGCTAATATATATCAGCATTGTGTGCAGGTTACCTTCGTTGTATTTTGGACTAATATACACATCTCTGTCTGCGGGGAACTTCGTGTTGATTTTTCAATAAGCAAGGTTTAAGCATGAAGTTCATTCATTTTTAGCATTTAACTTAAACCATAAACAATTATGTTGCAGCAACCAAGATCACAAGAAGAAACACCATGCACAAGAACACAAGAAGTATCCTGGGAAACCCTTCTCAACAAGGGAAGAAAACCCAACCAAATCCTTTGCTATATTCTTCAAGAGAAAGACTTTCACCACCAAGAAAACCTAGCACACAAGAGGGTTCTTGCAAACCCTAGAAAACTAGCGCCCAAGAGAGGTGCGCACTTTTCCCAAGAAGATGTACTTGCTCAAATTTCCAAACTCACACAAAAGATATGATTCCTCAATGGGGAATCTACCTTTACTTATATTAGACTTGACCTATCAACAGAAGTGTCTATTGGCACAACAAGGCCGACCTCTCTAACTCACAATATAATTAATAATATCCAGATTAATTATCTTTTACATTAATTATCAATTACAGTAAGGTGGGGCTGACATGTACTCTTTACATTACAATTAGGGTTACAGGCAAGTCTGACTCTTGAACAATAAAGCAAGGGATCTTATACACCCACTAGTGCTCAACCACTAGGGGCACATCCATAGGAATGTCCATATCTCTATCTCACTGTGTCTCACAGAAGAACCACACTCACTAAAGCTCAGCCACTAGGATTACGTTCACCTGTGCTCATCCACAGGCACGTCCACTCAACAGATCTTCTTTCCCACTGCATTACACAGGAGAGTCAACTGGAGTTCATCATCTCAACTATCTACTTAGAGGAGGCTAATACATCATCTTCATATCTATCTCATGACGATGCACCCAGCTCTATGGGAATTCATAAGTTCACCTTGTGCTCAGCCGTAGGCACGTCCAACTCAGCAGATCTCCTTTCTCACTGCGTTACACAGGAGAATCATCTGAAGTTCTACTCAACTCTCTGTAAGGAGGAGGCCATCTCTACATTCCAACTCTATCTCAGATAGGAACCACACACCCCTCTCAGGGGCTCTCTCTCAAGTTTGTGTCCTAGAGAATGTCTAACGCAACTGTAATCATCAACAATTCACTGTCTTTTGGATTGATATACACAACACTGTCTGCAGGGAACTTCGTTGTCTTTTGGACTAATATACACAGCACTGTCTGCAAGGAACTTTTGTTGCCTTAGGACTCCTTTGGTGCCTATCCTCCTTCACCCTTACTCTGCATACAAGTGTGTAGAATGAAGGGTCGACCTTTTCTTATAAAGAAATGGAGAGGAGAAAGAGATGGCTTGAATTAGCATCTTGAATGCATGTTTGTCATAACTCAGCTTTACACATGAGTCTGAAATTAGAACTTGATTTTAAACTTCAGTTAGGAATCCAACTCGCCCTTGTGACTTGGCAATGCATGCGAACTAACTCAGCATGCACATGTCATGCATGCAACATGCAACATCCAACATGCAACATGCAACATGTGACATGCGACAAACTTGACAACTTTGACTTTGACCTAGACATGCAACTTTGACTTTTACAACTCGACTCTTTACATGGCAATTCAAATTTCTAGTCATGGTGGATAATGTTACACGTGCCAATGCACTAGATCAATACATTTATATTTGTTGAAATATTGTAACTGCAAAGAGTATTCTATTTATTATTGAGTTATAATTCATCTGATCAATCCCCTTTTGTGGATTGATCATGTCGAGCTTTGTACTTGACCAAATCCCCTTATGTGGATTTTTCAAACCCTAAATATATTATGCAAATTGAGAAGTCGGCCCCCAGGCCTAATTAAAGTGGTTTTAACCACTAAGAAGACAAGTCGGCCCTGCCCAATGAAGAGACACCTTTCTAGCGCCTACCAACTTGTATAAATAAAGGAAGCCAGTGCCTCATTATCTCACTCACTCATTCGCTCAATAAGTGTGCAAGTTTGGTAGCTGCAGTTGGGAGAAGAAGGAAGAGAGAGGCGCATTGCTCAGTGTTGGATATTCTCTAGTGTTCTGGTTTATTGTCTTGGCATTGTATTGGTTATCTATATTAAGGAAGTTTTTGTTGGCTTTTCTCCCCCATGTGGGTTTCCCAATATAAATGTTGTGTATCTTGTGATTATGTTTCTCTCAGTGATCTACCTATGCTATTGTTACCAAGTAAATTGAAAAGAAACCTAATAATAGCTCAAAMCTTAACATGGTATCAGAGCTAAACTAAAGAGAGCACCTTTCACTAGATAAGCAAAAACGTCACTGTTGTCGTACAAGAAAATTAGAGCTTTTTGTTGGATAGGAATGTTTGCCTAAAAACCATCTAGAAAAATGCGCCCTACCCTAGTGAATCTTTTGGCAGCTTGAGCACACCTTTTCAATGGACAGAGCCTCTGAAAAGTCAAACCCTTGTTTTTGACTGGTACCAGAAAACCAGAAGTACCAGAAAAACTAGGAAACCAACACCAGTACCAGTCCAGATTTCTGCAAACTCAGATTCAATGGGTAAAATTTGGATTTTTAAAAAGTTGACTGCACCAGCTTACTCACCTTAGCTCAACACATCTAGCCCCTAGATCGGAATTTCAAAATTCGAAGATTGAAAAATTAGGGTTTTCTCATAAAACCCTAAGTTAGAGTTAAAGTATCAGTTGCACTATAAGTTGCAGTTACAGTTGCAGTTGCAGTGAAAGATGTTGTAAATTGTTGGCCAACCTTAAAGTTGAAACACCTATGAAGTTTTGAAGGTTTGTTACCCATCACCAATGCTACCGGATGGTACCACCACTCGCCGATACTATTAGAGGTATTTACTTACATATGTTTCAACTATATTATTCTAAGGGGTACTTGCAGGAGAAAGGATCTCCTATCATAGATCCGGAAGGACCTCAGATCCAACATACTCAGAAGACTAATGCACCCCAGGTTTGATTATCTTGATATGCATCGATTTGCTATGACATTATTTTGACCTTATGAACATCTAGGTGGTATGTTGAAATCATACTTACCATTGGTCAAAATTACCAACGCTGATTAAAGTTGAGTTTATAGAGCTTATTCTCTAACTTAGATTTTTGTCAAGATAATATATTGTCTTAGTACAGAAGACGGGTTGAAGAAAGCACTTGTCATCTTGAGTGAAGGAGACTTGAAAGAAAAGCAACACACTCATTCTTAAGGACAAAACTCCAGGTTCCAGGTTTGATTGATTAAGTTGATAAGATTCAAAGTTGCACATGACAAGTTGATAACTACCCCATTACAAGTAAACAGTATAGTTGAGGAAGCAGTCTTTGAAAAGTATTATACTTGGTAGCTTGTGAGCATATCAAGATAAATGCTTAATGTAAACATTTACCAGATACAACTAACATCTCCTCTAGGAGAAACTTCTTGTGTTGGTTCCAGGTTGACATCGATGAATGTTTGATCACAACACTAGAAGAGTGTTGATCTCATTCTGTATTGAATTTCTTACTTTTGATCTTTGTTTCAGGAGGGGCACAAGTGATAGCTCTAAAGGAGCTACTGTGACGATTACTCGTGCTATTGTTTTATTACTATTATCAAAAGAGTAGTATTCTTGTTTGTTGTTTTGTTGACCTTGGTTCAAGTCACAGGTGATAACCCTGAGGAAGCTATAGTGAAGGTTACAGAAGGAACCAGATTAGATGAGACATGAAGCAGACTACCCAAGTCATGGACATGACGATATACATCCATGTACCAAAGAAGATGAAGAAGAAGTTATTTTTGAGATCCAGAGTATCTCATATGAAGCTTGATTGTACGGAGCAAAAGGCTCCAAAGATGACCAAGCATTAGAACAAGAACTCACAGAAGACTTGGTCAAAGGATAATGAAGCCACCTTGACGAGAAGCAGAACTCGTTTGAAGTCTGACTCGGCCTTTCATATTTAGACTTGGTATTCAACACCAAGTATACCCCATAAGAGATGATGAAGTCCTTGTAGACTCAGAAGAAATCAAGAATAAGCCTGATCTCAGAAAGGATCAGATGAAGAGACAACTTCTAGGACTAGGAGACAAATGCCATGAGAAGACTAGATCACAGCTTCAAAAACTTCTAGGAGATATGAAATCTCCTCGGAAGATTTCCTTGTTTCAGTGACAGAGAAGGAAGTCAATCAGAAAGACTAGGATATGGATCTTTTCAGTGAGACTAGAAGAGAAGTCAATATTGACTTCCAAGATTGATCTAACAAATCAAGCATGTTGCAGATGTACAAACCCTGATGTGTGTCCAGAGGATTCTCCCAGCAAGAGGGAGAAGACTATGACGAGACACTTACTCCAATAATTGAAGAAATAGTTCCAGTATTCATGCAAACAACCAGAACAACCATTATTCATATATAGTATGAGATGTAGGGGGAGCAATCCCCATATTTAAAATTCCATGGCAGTTTGTGAAGTACATTAGTTGGATCATGGAGACATGACTACAATAAAAGATAGAGTTACCTCCATGAAAGAAGAAGAGCTACCTTCAGTATCGATTATTGAGCCACTCTCAGTTTCAGATGAAGTTGTTGCCATGATGAAACAGAGGAGTTACTCTTAGATTTCAGCAGTCATGGTGAGAATGGATCAGCCATTCTCAACTTCAGAGCAACTGCAGATGCAGAGTCCCACTTCCAGAAGAATAGATGCAGAAAGAGGAGAGGACATACTCTCAGGCAGTGAGACAGATAGTGCTTTAAGCACATAAAGCAAGCACATGATTGTGCACATTAAGTTGAAGTTGAAGCAAGTGTACCAGGATGGTACAATATCATTTGAAAGTTGAAGATAGAAAAACTCATGTCTATCAGTTGAAGGAATCTTTGTACGTGTTGAAGAAAGCTCCTAGAGCTTGGTATGGAAGAATTGACAGTTTCCTGACGAGCTTGGGCTTTACCAAGAGTAAAGTTCATTCTAACCTTTACTTCAAGGATATGAATTATGAGTCAGTTATATTATTGTTGTATGTGGATGACTTATTCTTAACTAGAGAAGAAAAGTCATCACAAAATTGTAAGAAGAAGCTCACTGCAGAATTTGAGATGAAAGACCTAGGCCTGATCCATTATTACTTAGGTTTTGAAGTTTGGCAGAGCCCATAGAATATCTTCCTTAACCAAGGGAAGTATGCAGTTGAAATATGGAAGAGGTTTGATATGTTGGAATATAAATCCATGAACACTCCCATGGAAACGAAGTTGAAGCTTCTGGTTGATACTTCATCAGAATTGGTTGATGTTACGTTGTACAGTCAGATTATTGGTTCGGTGATGTATCTGACAAACACCAGGCGAGATATATGTTTTTCTTTGTGTTAGTATCTGGTAGAACCCAGACGTGTTCACCTTGATGATGCAAAACATGTGATGAGATACCTTAAGGGTACGTTGGGTTTTGGTCTCTGTTATACTAGAGATCATGACTTTAAACTGAGTGGTTATACCGATTCAGATTGGGCTGGAAGTGTCTCTGACAGAAAGAGCACTTTGGGATGTTGTTTCAGTCTAGGGTCAGCCATGATCTCATGGCAGAGTAGGAAGCAATCAATTATTGCTCTCAGCACGGCAGAAGCAGAATATATTGCAGCATGTTCCGCTAGTGGTGAAGCCATATGGTTTCGGATGTTGTTGACAGATCTATTTGATCTAGAGATGGAAGTCGTTGTAAACCTATGTGATAACCATAGTTGTATAAAGATGATGTGTTCCATGATGAGTCGAAGCACATAGAGATCTGATATCACTTCATTTGTGATATTGTGAAGAGAGGAGCCGTAAAGCTCCATTATGTTGGCATGGATGAACAAGTTGTTGATGTGTTGACCAAGCCTTTGTCCCATGTACAGTTTAAGCACTTTCGAGACAAGCTTGGTGTAGTCCGAAAGGACTTCCCTTGAAAGGGGGAGTAGTGTTAATGCCAGCCTAGTGTTGAAGATTTCCAACCTCGTGTTGATGTTGTTGTGATGCCAACCTAGTGCTGAAGATTTCCAGCTTCGTGTTGATGTTGTTGAGATGCCAACCTCGTGTTGAAGATTTCCATCTTCGTGCTGATGTTGTTGAGATGCCAACCTTGTGCTGAAGATTTCCAACTTCGTGTTGATGTTGTTGAGATGCCAGCCTCGTGCTAAATATTTCCAGCTTCGTGCTAATGTTGTTGAGATGCCAGCCTTGTACAGAAGATTTCCAGTTGCATGCTGATGTTGTTGAGATGTCAGCCTCGTGCTGAAGATTTCCAGCTTCGTTTTGATGTTGATTAGATGCCAGCTTCGTGCTGAAGATTTCCAGCTTAGTGTTGATGTTGATGAGATGCCAGCTTTGTGTTGAAGATCTCCAGCTTAGTGTTGATGTTGATGATGCTCCAGCCTTAGTGTTGTGATGATGTTGTTGTTGATGTTGTATCAACCTCGCGCTATTATTGATGATGATGATGTATTAGTGTTATATTAATCCATGTTGATGCAAATAATGATGATGCCACCTCAGCTTCTTGTTGAAGATGATGATGATGATGCCACTTCAGCTTCTCGCTGAAGATGTTCATGATGATAATCTAGCCTCATGCTGATGAGGATGATGATGTTACTCTAGCTCCATGCTGTGAAAAATGATGATGAGAAAAACTTATGATGATTTATAGATATGCCAGTCAGTGTTTCAGATGTTGTTGATGTTGTTTCCCTCTCTTTCTCCTGATGATGTTGTAGAATACCCTTCTTGTTAAGGGGGAGTGTTGAAATATTGTAACTGCAAAGAGTATTCTATTTATTATTGAGTTATTATTCATCTGATCAATCTCCTTTTGTGGATTGATCATGTCAAGCTTTGTACTTGATCAAATCCCCTTTTGTGGATTGGTCAATTCCTAAATATATTATGCAAATTGAGAAGTCGGCCCCCAGGCTTAATAAAAGTGGTTTTAATCACTAAGAAGACAAGTCGGCCCTGCCCAATGAAGAGACACCTTTCCAGTGCCTGCTAGCTTGTATAAATAAAGGAAGTCAGTGCCTCATTATCTCACTCACTCATTCACTCAACATGTACGCAAGTTTGTTAGTTGTAGTTGGGAGAAGAAGGAAGAGAGAGGTGCATTGCTCAGTGTTGGATACTCTCTAGTGTTTTGGTTTATTGTCTTCGCATTGTATTGGCTATCTATATTAAGGAAGTTTTTGCTGGGTTTTCTCCCCCATGAGGGTTTCCCAGGATAAATGTTGTGTATCTCGTGATTGTGTTTCTCTCTCTGATCCTACCTATGCTATTGTTATCTAGTAAATTGAAAAGAAACATAATAATACCTCAAAACTTAACAATATCATTTGCAATATTAGGAAAATCGTTTGTTTCTAGCTCATAGGAATTTTATGTTCAACCTAACTTTTGCTAGATGCCTTGACTTTTGGTCATGGTTGACAAGGCTTGACTAGGCTCACAGAGGTTGTACGTTCCCCCTGACTTTTGCACTAGTCTGTCTATGCTCATAGACGTTGTACGTTCCCCCTGACTTTTGCACTAGACTGTATGCTCACAAAGGTTGTACGTTCCCCCTGACTTTTGCATTACACTTACATAGCATCTCGTTTGTCCTGACTTTTGGTTTGACTCGCAGAGGTTGTACGTTCCCCCTGGGTTTTGTTAATACGTCACAAGACTGGTTGATTCTCCAAATCTCCCTGGCTAGCATCACGGTGGCCCATATGGCCTCTCATTGGAGAATGACTACCAAATTTAACACTCCCTCTCAGAGAGGGAGTCATTCTCAGCCACACCAAGCTTGCCTCTCAACTGCACAAACTGTCGCAATGGAAAAGGCTTGGTCAGGATATTAGCTACCTGCTCGCCCATGGCTATGTTCGCTCGTGGCTATGTACTGTAACTTTATAGTTTTTGTCTAGACCAAGTCTCGGATGTAATGCTACTTCATGTCAATATGTTTTGACCTGTCATGAAATATTGGGTTCTCTGTCAGTTTTATGCAACTTTGATTGTCACAATGAACCACCATCATCTCAAGCTTGTCACCAAACAACCCAGAAACCAATTTTCTGAGCCATATTGCTTCCTTGCTAGCATCACTTATTGCAATGTATTCGGCCTTTGTTGTACTCTGTGCAATGGATCCCTATTTCCAGCTTGACCAAGAGATCATAGTGGATCCTAAACTGAAGTAGTATCCGGAAGTACTCGTCATGTCCACTAGGCTTCCTGCCCAGTTAGCATCTGCATACCCATGCAGAAATAGACCACCACTGGATGTATATCTCAGACCATGGGTAATGGTCCCTCTGAGATATCTCAAGATGTGCTTTGCTTCCACCCAGTGTCTTTGTCTCGGTTCAATCACGAACTGACTCACTGCAATCACTGCATAGCATATATATGGCCTCGTGTGGATCATCTACATTAATGATCCAATCAACTGCCTATATATGGTGGGATCCACCAAATCTGAACCTGAATCAGAATCATGCAACTTTCTTAGGTTGGTAACCATCGGAGTAGACACGGATTTGCAATCCATCATACCAAACCTCTTTAGTACATCCACTGTGTATTTTCCTTGAGCCAGAAATATCTCACCCTGTCTTTGCCAAACTTCCAATCCTAGGAAGTAATGCATCAAGCCTAAGTCTTTCATCTCAAATTCTGAGATTAGCTCCCTCTAAGTTTTTGGGAGTGTTTTTTGGGAGCGTTTTTAAGGTAGGGAGTGTTTTTTGGGAGCTAGGTTGTAGGGGAGCATTTTTAAAGAAGCGAGTGTTTTTTCCCTAGGGAGCGCGCTCTGAAAAAATGCTCCCCCACAGCTTAGCTTAGAACTATGTCGCAAACACCATTCTTCATGATGGACTGAAACTCCATCATGGCATCCTTCCAAACCTGTTGGCCTATTACCTCCTCAAAAATGGAAGGCTCAGAACCAATGATGTTACTCGTAAGAGCCACATAGTTGGAAAATCTCTATGGAGGTATTCTCTCCCTAAAGGTGCCTCTGGAGGATGTATGTCCCTCGGCATCCTTCAAGGTCTCTTAAATCCATCTAGGTCTCGTGTCCTCATCACTAGTAGGATCCACAAACTCCTCTGGCAACTCCTCATGATATGAGGGTTGCTTCTCTACACTGGATGGAACTGTACTATCCTCAATCTTTGGGGCCTCTTGCTCCTCACCACCTGTTGTGATCTCATGGGACTTCCTGAAAGCCAAGTCCTCCTGAAACCTGACATCCCGACTAACCACAACATATCGTTGTCCTGGAATGTAGATACGGTAGGCTTTTGAAGTCTCATTGTATCCCACAAACATGTTCTTTCTTCCGGAAGGTTCCAACTTTGTTCTCTTCTCCTTAGGAACATGGATGTAGACAGGACAACCGAAGATCCTCAAATGCCCTATATTTGGTTTAACTCCTGTGAATGACTCCTTAAGAGTCTTGTCCTCCAAGATCGTATGAGGACTCTTGTTCTGAACATAAATTGAAGTGTTACATGCTTCTGCCCAAAGCATCATAGGTAGATCCTGGTCATGCAACATTGCCTTGGTAGCCTCAACTATGGTCTGGTTCTTCCTCTCTGTAACCCCATTTTGCTATGGGTTGAAAGGCACTAGCATCTCCCTCTTAATCCCTGCTTCCTTATAGAAGCTCTTGAACTCGTTTGAGGTATACTCATCCCCATTGTCTGACCTCAAAACCTTGATCTTCTTCCCTCTCTGATTTTCCACCAGAGCTTTGAACTCCCTAAATCGACTGAAGACTTCATCCTTGGTCTTCATGAAAACAATCCATGTCCTCCTGAAATAATCATCAATAAAGGTCAGGTAATAAAGGAAACCCCTCGCAAATGGAACTAACATCGGTCCACACATATCTAAATGTACCAAGTCCAGGATTTCCTTGGACCTATTACCACTACTTGGAAAAGCAGCCTTGGCATTCTTTCCTAGTGCACGACCTTTGCATACTCCCTGGTGTTCAGTTCCAAACTCTGGAAGACCCGTAACCATCTTTCTTAATACTAGCAATGCCTGGTGATGTAAATGTCCCAAAATCCTATGCCAAAGCTCGCATAAACTTTCATTGTCATGTACCAGGGCTTGAGTTGGCTGACCAGTCAACTTGTAGAGACTGCCATCACGAGTATCAATGAACTTTGATGAGTCAAGACTCAATCCTTTTGGCCAAGCAAGAACCTTCCCATCTATGAATTTCATTGCATACCCCCTGCCCTCCATGGCAGAGATAGAGAGTAGGTTCTTCTTCCATCCAAGTACATACAACACTTCACTCATCCTGAGAGACTTTTCGGATTTCATTTCAAACGAAGCTATGCCAACTCCCTTGGCTGCATACTTGGCATTATCACCAAGTTCCACTTGCAATCGTGAGTTCTCCTCTGTCAAACTAGTGAGTCATTTATGTGATCCTATCATATGACAAGAAGCTCCTCTATCCACCAACCAAGTCTCCATGGTGACCTACCTAGAACAAAAACAAAATATCTGCAACAACAACCTGTTGTACTTGCAGCAGCAAAATTGTGTTTCAAAGATGATTCCCTTCTCTTCAAAGCCTCAACTCTGATACCATGTCAATTTTCACATGCAACTCTATGTGACTAATTTCAGATCTGAAAATTGCTTCCTAGTGATCTAACAATAAACACTAGCTATTATAACTGAACAATTTTACACTAAAATTATTGACTAAAAATATAGCAGCGAAAACAACAAGATCAGAGATAAATCATCAACGCATATGAAACACAAAATTTATGTTCTGTAACTCTGTCAAACTCTGAAATTCTGAGGGAAAAACCATCCATCTCAACTGTCACAAAAACCACCAAATCTGAGGACAAGACCAGTCCTCTCTACAACTATAAAATCACAAAATTTCTAGGGAAAAATCCAACTTACAAATATGTTGCAGACCACCTGTACGGCCTGCAGACGTCACCCATATTGTTGTTGATGTCAGCTTGTACAGACCTGCTCCTACCCAAAAACATTGTACGGACATACGCAACTATCCTTACTAGAACCAGTGTACATACGTGAATGTTCCCACTACAACCTGCGTACATGTACAAAAACTTGTACGGACACTTTTGAATGATTTGCTCTCTACAGCTTACTTTGCTCGTGCATCCTTCCTCACTTCCCACATGTGAGGAAAAACCCTAGGCCAGATTGCCTAGGTGTAGAAATCTCCTTGTTGAAATTGTTGTGCTCCCTAGTACGAGTGTTTACTCACTTACGCTAACTCCATGATGCCACAATGATGAAATGTCACAATGATTTCTCTACTTTATATACAAGTCTAATGAGTTAGTTTAGGAGCCCTTCCTAAACTCAACAATTAATTCGAATATTTTATTCCTCTATGTGGGTGTGACACCTCATCACATGCCCACAAAGCCCATCAACTTGCCCATGAAGCCCTAGCTTCATTCCAAGGCCAATTTCACTAAAACGAAAGGTTGATCTAGTGCCAACGAAGATTCCCACATGCCTGGCACCATGGCCCCTAGTGGGATTAACTCCTGAAGCTACAAAATTATCAACATCTAAGGAGTTATAACAGCATAGGAGGTCAATGACACCAACAAAATGAATAGTAGATTGATGCCAAGGGAAGACACAATCCAATGGTTGTTTTAAATATTGCATTCAAAGAACCCATTCTTCAAGATGTGTCGAAGATTGGTGCACAGAGGTCAATGACCTTGGGAGATTTCTTGAGAACTCCATGATGTGCTTGCAAGCATGTGCAGGCACTGAAGAGTTATTTCCATGCCAAGAAGCAACTGATCCTAGTAGGAGAATGGAAACCACATTTCCCTTGTGGAATTGTTATGTGATGGCATAGCGTGTTGGGGTCACACTAAACACAGACTAGCATTTGACTTGGCTTCATTGGCTACCCAGATGCACAATCTCCAACACTAAGAGAGAGATGTGAATGAGTGTTGAATGTACAGTTCGGATCTAGAGATTTCTTAGAGCAAAGAGTCGGTGAACAAGCTTCTACCTTGCGAGAACAAGCGAGCCAACAACTAGAGCGAGAGCCATAGTTAGAACTACAGCCAGTAGCCACAGCCACGACCCAGAGCCAGAGCTAGAGTCAAAGTCGTTGCCAAGAACCAAACTCAAAGCCATGTTCCATAGAAGCTAAGTCACCTGGTTTGAATTCGAATTCGAGTTCGACGACCTTGGATTTCGACAAAAATTCAAGTGAAAATTTACGTAATAAAATTCAACATTAAATTCAACATATTATAAAATTTAAAAATATATGTAGGAATAGGGAAGAGGACTTTGTGGTTGTGGCCCGTAGGGAGGAAACTCGTTGAATAGAGGACTACAGAATTGGATCGAGCAAACTCACAGATGAGTATGCAACTATGAGAGGACACTCGTCGAACGAAGGACGCTAGAACTGGGTCGAGCGAACTCATGAAACAGTATGCAACTGCACAAAACGCCGACAACAATGAGAATTACGTCCGACAGTTTGAACTTGGAGTAAATGAAAGCTATGGCATGAAAACCACGCGAAACAAGCGGCTAGGGTTTAATTTTTTTAATTTTTTGTTTCCCTGTCGAATTCTGGGGCCGAATTTGAACGAAGCCTCCATTTTTTAAAGATTTTATTCATCGTGCAATTCGAATTTGAGCTTGATTTCAGGTTTGGCTTGATATTCGTCGAATCTGGATCGAATAAATTCAAATTGTCTTCAGATTCGGCGAATTTTGAATTTCTAGGAAGAAAATCGACGAATGCGATGACTTAGCAGAGAAGTAGACAAAAGGTACATTGATCCAGATTAGTTTCCTTTGAGCTTTTCGAGACCAAAAAGCCTCGCAATAGGGAGGTGTGATCCGAAATAGATCTGAACCAATGAATGGTTGTAAGACTTAGTACCTGTTATCGCACGGTTTGTAGGAAAGTTTAGATAGCTTGAGTCAAGGCTTTGAAAGTGGCGTAACAGGAGCTTCCCCACCCACTGTCACCTCGATGGGGGGCTCTTTCTATTTAGGAGGGCTAGTCCAAGGGGGATGTCCCTAAGGTAATCTGAATCAAGGAAGGGCTAAAGGTGTAATGGATCAAGACAAGAAGTTCCCTTTCAGATTAATGCCAATAAGATAGTCAAAGAGAAATATCCACTGAAGATGCACCTGTTTGCGAGACAAGACAAATAACTAGAATATGTGCTTGCAGTGGGCTAGTACTTCAAGATATAAATGACTATCTTTATCATATATATGAGCAAATGATCAAATGCTATTATTGACGAAGTCAATGATAGCTAAGCAAAGATTAATAACTTATATCACTTCTTTAACAAAGCATAAGAGATAATAAGCATTCAATGTTCATAATTAAAACCTTGTATCATATATCAATGCAATATCTCAAAAAATGGCTCACATATATAAAGTAGCTGCGTCACTATATTGTTGCTACAGAGAATGTGACGTCAAGCATTAGTATTTAGGTCAAGAAAGACAATGAGTACAACGTTTTGTCAAATAAACTTGTAAAAAGCAATCAATAACTCAATGCCTATCAAAGGAGGTGAGAGAAGTCACAACGTTGCATGCTAAGCAAGAGGTCTAAAAGGTGTGACGTCACCTCTATAAGTTTGTTGCAGTCACTATGACGTCATCCCTATCAACAAGTCAGTTTGAAAGGAAAAGAGCACAAATGTTCTACCAAACAAGCCTACAAACGTAATCAATAGGTCAAAACCAATCAAAGGAAGGTGACAAAGTCAAAACGTTGAGGTCAAAACAAGAGATTAAACAAGGTATGATGTCACCTATATAAAACTTGTTGCAGTTTGGGGTTAGCTAGCCAAGAAGTGGACGTTTTGTCAAAATTAACCAATGAAAACTTGTAAAACTTCTATGGCTATGAAGAGATAACAAGGCCGCACCTTTCTATCCAAGCAAAAGTTTAATTAGGGCCAAACGTTATCAGCTTTAGGGTTAGTTCAAATCGCTAGGGTTAGACGCTAGGTTAGTTAGGGTTGCAATTTAAAGGTAGTTTGAAAG
>JASDQU010242199.1:211640-222911 GCA_032191745.1 Picea mariana
CAACAAGCTGTAAGGATAGAGTGTGACAGTCAGAGTGCAATTTTTCTGGTGAAGAACCCTACTTATCATTCAAAGACAAAGCACATTGATGTTCAATATCACTTTGTGAGAGACATGATTGAAGAAAAGAAAGTATCACTGATGAAGGTGGACACTTTGAAACACTTTGAAGAATGTTGCAGACTCATTAACAAAATTTGTGGGCACTAAGAAGTTCTCTTGGTGTAGAGGATCCATGGACATTGCTACCTTGGATTTTTGACTATGTAACCATGTAACCCCCTGTATGCAAAGAAAACAATAAGTGGGAGAATGTTGGGTATGTGTTATATTCTTTGCACGAGTAGTAGCGTCTGAGCATATGCGTCGGGCGCGCAGGGGGGTGGAGCCCCCCGTGCGGGGGTCCTGGGGCAGTGCCCCCAGAAAAAAAATTCTGCCACGGGAAATGTGACACCTACCTCGGGAAAAGTGTCATGTATTTAGGTAGTTTTTTCGACACATGGTTTTTGCCGATAGTTTTTTATTTCCGATTAAGGAATTAGGGTTTTGGACTAATCTAGGTCATTGGGTTAGGGTTTTGGATGCCGCTGGCTCCTATATGTATATTGTATTGTAAACAATGTAACACAATGAATGAATATAATATATGTTGGTTTTCCCAAAATCTCTGTGAAATGTTTGTATTTGTCATTATATCTTTTCTATTCTTTTCTGAATATCTGTTTATAGTAGACATTGTACAACGTTAGAATTTACAGTATGAACCGTCGGATCACTCTATGTCGGGAACATATTGTGACTGTCAGAGTTCCTAACTACAAATGCATACTAATGCATACTAAAGAAACACACTAGAAAACACACTTTTACCTAACGACACAATAGACCAAGTAGATCTCACTAACTCCTAAGTGTCTAAATATCCTAACAATTGCCAATAACATAATATCATTTATATAAGTCAATTATAAGAAAATGTAACCTACTAATCAATTGGAATATATATTATCTTTTTTCATTGTCAATAACACAATATCATTTACAAAAGTCAATTATAAAAAGGTGTAACCTACTTTTCACATTCCTTCTTCCCTCAATTGTCATAATGACTACAATGTTAACATAGAGTGTATTTTTCTATCTAATTTTTCAAATAAAAAGAGTTTATCAACTCTCCCAACTTTCTTTCAAAATTTTTGTAATAAATCTAAACCCAAAACAAAATAACAATATATTTTCACTTCACAATTAAATTCATTTGCATTTATTTTGTATAAAGAATGAACTTATATTCTTCTTATTTCAGATTTTTCCACAATAAGTTGGATGCATCTTAAAAAATCTATACATGTTTGGAAGTCTAGAGACTAAGTGTGTATGTAACCCTTTTTACTATGAAAAACTCTATGCTATCATTTTTATTATGAAAAACTCTATGCTATTGTAGTAAAACACATATTTAATTTTGATTCAAGATATCTAGGGTCTAGGTGTTTAAATAAATCCATGACAATGTAGTGAAAATATTCATTTATATTTTGGTTCACTCATATTTACTAGTGTAAAGCTTAAATATGAGTATTTATTTTAAAGTTGAAAGATGCATATGACTCTAACTCTAAGGCTACGAATTTTGTAAATTTTGAAATTGCAGTTTCTAGTTCAATGTTTTTTTTTTTTTTGTTGACTTGATATAAATGCTTGAATCTAAATGATTGTTGAACTAAATGTTTCCATCTTACTTGCAAAATTTAATCGCATCATTTAAGATCTATACAACTTAGGTGCCCACAAATTTGGTATATATGGTATGGTATGACATCTCTAGAATGCCTTCCTGAGCAGAAAACGCTTCATGAGAAGTTTGAACTGGATGGTTGTATCTTTGAATTGAACCACGTGGCCTTAGGTTAAAAGCTAGGTTTTAGATATTAAAGTGGTGTCTATCTACCTTTATGAATCCTTCTTGGATATAGTGAGAAATCATGTCAAATATGGTACGAGTTGTAAATTACAGCTTGCATAAAAACAATGTATTATTAGCATTAATGTGCCACAACTTCTTTCAAATTACTCAAAGCAATACTGTTTGTGTTTTAAATTAATAATTATTAGTCCATTATACTTATACTTTGTCTCAAAATATACATACATAGTTGTTTTCAAATTACTTAAAAAAAGGTGGTTTGTGTTTAAAATTAATAATTATTAATCCATCATACTTATACTTTGTGTCAAAATATACATACAAAAATATAATAAATATGATAATTATTATTTTTTATTTTAAAATTTTTATGCATAATAATATAATTTATATTTATATTTTTTGAATTTTTCAAGCTACCTATCACATTCTATTTTTTTTAAAATACATACAACTAATTAATTGTTGAAACATCTCTACTAGTGAGCTTTGCTACTAATTTTACTTGTTCTTTATTAATATAATGATGTACATCTCCACACATTGGGTGAACTCTAATGTTAGACATTACCAAGAAGGAGAGTTGAAAATGACAACCTTGAAAAACACCAAATGAATTAAATCGTGGGAACATGGGGCCAGCACATGGCATTTTTGGCACAATTAAGATTTGCTTGGAAAGTATCGTTTGGTTTGTGGTGTCAATATTACTTGGTATGAAAGGGCCTTAAAACATTAGTTTTCTTAGAGGATGGCTCAATGTACAAGATCAATTTATCATATGACTTATCTTATCGTAAAGGTTTTTAAAATTTTACCGTTCTAAGTCGCTATCAATACTTTAATGCTATGCAAGTACTCACCACTCAATGCATACGGCTGGCCTTTAAGAAAATGCAGCAGTCATTGACTATTGCATCTACCCCTCCTTTGGATAAGGAATCCTCCCATAATTTTTGTCTAGCTTTAGGCTTAATGCTTTAATGAACCACAAAATCCTAGAAATGAGCACCAATAAATTAAAAGCTCTTCCAACTACCGGTACAGCAGAAATATATATATCTCTCACTGCCCAAAGAGTAATCACACTTCATTGAACATATTTATGGGTTCTGCAATGAACGACAAAATCTTCGAAATGACCACCAAAGAATTAAAAGCTCTTTCGACACTCGATAACATTAATTTGCGCACCCTATTCTATTCATAGAAAGAGGCATCCATGCAGTAGGTGTGTAGAGAAACGAGTCGACGACCCAATGGCTGCTGGAAAGAGCAACTTCAGATACTTGGAGACAGGCTTGAAGAAAATCGCTGTGAAAAAGAATGATATCTATGAAGAAGAAGAACCAATGACGCCGAAGGGAGCCATATTTCGCCACCCTTATCAGGATAGTTACATCTTAGTTATCATTGGTCAGGGTAAACAAGTCGATCTGCCTTCATTGAAAGCAACTCTGCAATCAACTCTTGTGAAACACAAACGCTTCTCCAGCATTGTTGTCAGTATTCTTATCATCTTGTTTTGTTCTTATCTGGTTATATTTTGTGTTTTCTTTGTTGATATGGTGAGTTAACCTAATTCTGATGGTTAATTTCTGGATGCAGAAGGGATGCAGAAATGGAAATCAGAAATGGGTGCAGAAGCAGGATGTTGATATAGATAAGCACATTATAGTGCCAAATCTTAGTGCCTCCTTTACCCAGGGCCTGCAGTTCGTTGAAGAGTATACAGCCTCGTTGGCTACTGCTCCACCTCTGGACCCTTCCAGGCCTCTATGGCAAATCCATGTATTAAACTACAAATCAGCAGAAGCCGAAGCCAGTGTAGTTTTCAAAATCCATCACTGCATAGGAGACTGTGTGTCTCTCATGTCCCTATTCCTAGATTCAACCAGAAAGCATTCTCAGCCCGAATCGATGCCCACCATACCAAGTAGCAATAGAGCAAGCAAAACCAAACTGTCAATGTGGTCTCCAAGGGGCATCCTGCAAGCGGTGTGGAGCGTAGTATTCTCGTTATGGTGTACAGTATTAGATCTTCTCCACGCTCTGGCAACGTTCCTGTGGTTGAAAGATAGCAAAATTCTCAGAGGTCCTCCGGAAGTGGTAGACCATCCAAAGCGTCTTGCCCATGTCACTCTTGACCTTSAGGACATTGCCATTGTCAAAAAGGCTGTGAATGGGGTAAGTTATTATTTTCCATCTTGGACAACTGCACTAGTATTACGTTTTATTATTAATGAGTTTTCAGACATGTAGTGCCACCATAACCAGCTGATGTGATATATATATATATCTTCTACTTGCAGACGGTGAATGATGTAATTACCGGAATGCTCTCCGCAGGATTTGTGCGGTATTTTAATCGTCTACATGGTATAATTTTTGTTCTAATTTTGCTCTTAGATAAACTCAATTGCCATGTTATGTTATAAGTCATAAAAAAATGTGTTATCTATTTACTAGTTCTCTGTTGATCTGACCATGGGGATGAACATTGGGATTAATTAATGTTGTTTTAAATATTTAGATATAATCCGGCCCTAGCAAACAGTAGTTTAAATGTTCTACTTTTTGTTGTTTTTCAATAATTTTTTCTGTTTGATTTTCTAAAAAATTCTGTGATGAATGGTTGGATCTGCAGATGTTCTACTTTTTGTTGTTTTCCAATAATTTACAGTCATTAACTCAATTGCCATGTTATGTTATAAGTCATAAAAAAGTGTGTTATCTATTTACTAGTTCTTTGTTGTTGATCTGACCATGGGGATGAGCATTGGGATTAATTAATGTTGTTTTAAATATTTAGATATAATCTGGCCTTAGCAAACAGTAGTTTAAATGTTCTACTTTTTGTTGTTTTCTAATAATTTTTTCTGTTTGATTTTCTCAAAAATTCTGTGATGAATGGTTGGATCTGCAGATGTTTTACTTTTTGTTGTTTTCCAATAATTTTTTCTGTTTGATTTTTTCAAAAATTCTGTGATGAATGGTTGGATCTGGCAGATTTGAGTGGCTAAGTTTGCATAGTCTTAATGCTCCAAGAATTTTAGCAAACTGAATTCATTTATACATTCAGAAATACAATTTAAACAACAAAAAAATATAGATTTTGTCCAAATTTACATATTCAAATTCCTGTAAAAAAACCCAAAAAATAGAAAGTTTACCATAAACCTAAAAGTTAATAAAAAGAATTCACTTCCTTTAATGAATTCACTGCATTTAAGTCCTTTAAGGAATTCACTGCATTTAAGTTCATTGCGTTTATGATTTTGTAATTCATCATTATAATTATAGAAAATATATCTTTGCAGTCAAAATTTCTATACTAAAATCAAAAACTTTATTAATACTCTGAATTTAAGTTTTTAGATTGATGTAAAACATCTATTTTTTCCTGATTGTTTATTAGTTTTCAGCTTTATTACTCCCTTGAAATATGAAAAGCAGTATATACTTCAAAAATTTCATAATAGAAGACATTTGCCCATTTTGAAAATAGGTTTACATTTAAGTTTGGTAATTCTTATTATAATGTTTTTTTAACATATCATTCTTTATCTTTCATCCTGAATTAATTTCAATTCTATCAATAAAAAAAAATGATCTCTACAAAACATTACCAGCCCAAAAGTTTCATCACTGTAAAATATCCTTCCAAGTTCCTAGATCCAATTAATGTCATCGGGTTCTCGTTTAATTCTCATAATATTACCTGCTCTATCACTAAAATTACATGTTCCAAGTCCCTGTTATGTATTTATCCTGCTCCACATCAATATTTCATTTGTAACAGTACCAGCTGCAAGTCCCTATCAGTAAAACTCCCGTCACATGGAGCCTGCCAAGCTTTAGATTCGAGCGTTTGGTACCATGAAAAAGGAATTACCAACAGACAAGAGCAAAGGTGAACATTAAGTCATTTGTCTGTGACATTTACCATCCTCTAGAATATTACCGCCTATCACGGGGTAGCTTAGGAACCAAAACCGAAGCTTTGTAAGAAGGAGGTTTAAATTGCTATCACCTCAGTTTTGTTTTCTATGTTTTTCGAAATCGATTTATTTGAGTTGTAAAATAGATAAAAGCCGTGAATAGAATGTTTCATGGTCAAGATTACTACAGAAAAGGAAGCGCTATAGATACCCTTTATCCCACAGATCACTACAAACCCTTCTACGGAGGGTTTGTAATGGATTCACTTAAATTATCGTTTCGTTGGGAGCAGTATAACTAGCATTTAAATGGGGCTCCATTTCCGGTGATTTTTTATTTTTAGTCAGAAATTATTAAAATTACGATGCTCTGGTATTGCTGGTGACTTTTGTTTCTCAATTTCATGGATCTAGATGGATTCGTGGTGAATTTTAGAAAAGTATTGAGTACCTTGCCCACGCCGTTTCCTTTCATAAGTGCACCCTGACCAAGAATCTTTGGATTTCTACATCCTACCAAAACCCCAAAAGAAATCTGAAACCAGGATCAATAACCATAAAATTTTGTTTCGCTGAATTCTTTGTATTGTTGCTGAAAAACGTAGGTTTTAATTACTCTGTATGAAATACCTAGTGGGACCACCGTTTCAATCTTTATTGGACTATTACAGTTAACTCTACAGCCATAAACCCTAAACCCTAGGAGTAGATTTTAATTATTGTGTATGAAATACCTAGTGGGATCACCGTTTCAATCGTTATTCGACTATTACTGTTAACTCTACATCCATAAACCCTAAAACTCTAATAGGAGAGGATGATATTGAGCTATTTTTTTAGTTCGTTAGGATTTCGGATTTTATTTTGTGAAATATCCAGAAAAAGAGGATGATATTGAGCAATATTTTTAGTTCGTTCGGATTTCGGATTTGATTTTGTGAAATATCCAGAAAAAGATGGATCGCTCTCGAAGAAAGCGTCAGACCTTCGAATTCGGGCACTCGTTCCAGTCAATACGAGATCCTCCCCTGGACTCCATGTAAGTGCATATCATCACCACATATATCCGTCGAGCAATCTTTGACTACAACTGAATTTTTCAGTAATTATGCCCTACACACTTTTAGGGTTCTTAAGCCGTAGGTACAATTTGTATTTAGCAGCCATTGGAGTACATGATGGAGAAGAATCAGCGAGACGCGAGATGGGGCAACGGATTCAGCTTGTGGACACTTCCCATCCCGCTGCACACACACGACCATTTTCTGGACTATTGCAGGGAGGCGAAGGGCAGGTTAAACAGAAAGAAAGCATCGTTCGAGGCGCCATTTACCTACTTACTTACGGCCTTAATCTCGCTTATTTTTGGAGTAAATGTATAATTGGTCATTTGTTGTTGAATTTTAGCATTGCCTGTTTGATGTTATTTTCTCTTTCAGGAACTGAGTCAATGTCTTGGTTTGTGGACAGCTTGCAATTTACCTTCCATATCGACAATGTTTAAATACCACGCTTGTTTTCTCAAATGTACAAGGCCCGGTGGAACATGTTCAACTGCACGACAACTTAGTTACTCATATCATTACTACCGTCTCTAGACTGCCTCAGGTCTGTTGTTTTGTTTACAGAACTACAATTTTTTTCTTGTTCTTCGATGATCATGTGTGTAACTATTTCTTTCTTCTATACTTTTCCCTTTAGGGTTTGGTTGTGCATTTTCAAAGCTACGCGGGGAAGGCTAAGCTTGTAGCAATGGCTGCAGAAGATATTTTCCCAAATCCTCACCAACTCTGCAAGGATTGGGCTTACACACTCCATCAAATGAAAGAAGAAGCTCTAGCTGTTGCTGCTGTGGGTGTGGATGTATAAAAGGAAATTTGAAATTTTGGTGTAGGTCGACATTTATTTTGTGTTCCTTGTTCTAGTTTGAAAGAGATGTGCAATGTGTTTTTGATCTGATCCGTAATATTTAATAATAAATATTTATATATTAAATTTTTGTATTTTGAATTTTTTTAGATTTTCTGTAATTATATTATTTTTTTAATTTTTTAATTTTCTGTTAAAAGATTTTAATATTATAATTTAATTTCTTTGTATTAGTTAACAAATACCGAAGAATTTTTTTTTTTAAATTTGGTGGAGAATTTGTTTGGTAAGAACTATTCATGAGTTTGGCAGCAAACCCTAACTCTAAAAGTTGTCATGCACAAAAACTCTCATTAAAAGCAATTTGATAACGAAAATCACTTGCTTTTGGACAAAGATAGATAAAGTTGATATTTAAAAAAAGATTTAAATAAAGAATTATATCAGCAAGTCTTAACTCTAAAAGTTGTCATGCACAAAAAAAAGTTTCATTAAGTTGTCATGCACAAAAACTCTCATTAAGAGCATTTTGATAAAGAAAAGTATTTGCTTTTGGATAAAGATAAAGTTGATCTTTTTAAAAAAAGATTTAAATAATGAATTATATCAGCGAGTCTTAATTCTAAAAGTTGTCATGCACAAAAAAAAAAATTCATTGAAGAGAATTTTGATAACCAAAAGTACTTATTTTTAATAAAAATAAAGTAAATCTTTTTAAAAAAAAATTAAATAATAAATTAAATCTCCTATCAAATAAGAATAATATTGAAGACTTCAGCCCCCGGGGGGCAGCTCAATTGGCAAGTGCCGTGATATGAAGTGTTATGTTCAATGAGGTTCCAAGTTCAAATCCCCCGACTTACCCGTGAAGGGGCATACGTATGATTCCGCCAGTCATAAAAAAAACATAAAAATATTGAAGACTTCTATCATAATTTTAGGACAGCTCTTTGCACCTATCTAAGTTAGATCCTAAGAAATTTTGGTGACAAATTTTAACTTGTAAAACTAGAGAAAACAATATGATTTCGTTTAGGGACTCAAATTTCTACATTGAAAATCTTTACAAATCCCCTAATGTTGTGGACAACATTCAAACCATTTCTATAGAGGAATAAGTTTTTTCTAGGGTTTTAATTAACAAATAGAAAAGAAAAATTATGAAGATTTGGTGGAGAATTTGTTTGGTACCCAACTATTCATGAGCTTGGCCCCCAACCACAACTCTAAACTTTGTCATGCAGAAAAAAACAAACTCATTGAAGAGAATTTTGAAAACCAGAACAATTGCTTTTGGACAAAAATAAAGTTGATATTTTTTAAAAAGATTTAAATAATGAATTAAATCACATATCAAATAAGAACAATATTGAAAACCTCTATCATAATTTTATTTTAGGACAAATCTCTCTACTTCCATTAACCAGTTTTATATTGAGGTAATATATAAAAAAAAGATAATACAACGGTCAACCCTTGCTATGACAAAGAGTGTAAATTGCTAGAAAAGCCATTAAAGATGCTTTTAATGAGTCCTTAAAACCCAACAATATAAATAAATACAAAACCGAAGGGAAAAAATGTACTATATAAATAGAAAGTAAGAGAACATATTGCACCTATCTATAGGCTAGATCTTAAAAAATTTTAGAGATAAATTCTAACTTGTAAAACTAGAGAAAACAATATGATTCTCTTCAAGGACTTGAATTTCTGCATTGAAAATCTGTACGAATCTCCTAGTGTTGTGGACAACATTCAAACCATTTCTATAGAGGAATAAGTTTTTTCTATAGAAAAGAGAGTGTCTGGGGTTCAATGAACAAAAGGGAAGGACATCAAAGGATACCAAGCTAAAATCTTTAAAATTGGAGGGTCTATCTTAATCCCTCACATACACAAGTTCTTTAATTCAATGGTAAGTAGAGCTACCCTAAACTCTGGATTCAAAGACTCGTTGTACCTATTTTTAAAAGTGCAGATAAAAAAATCATTCTAATTATAGGACCATTATGATTAGCCTCGCTTTAGCCAAGTTTTATGGAATTCTTTTGGAAAAGAATATCATTGTGTGGTTAGAAAGTCATTGAAAAATCCCTAACAACTAAAGTCAAATTTAGGAGTTATCATTCAATTACAGACCATCTTTTGACACTAAAAAACCATTGCACAGGGGTGTCACAATAATAAAACCAATCTCTTATGTTTGTGTGATTGACTTTAAAAAATATTTTGACACAGTGCCTATGATTAACCTTTGGAATAAGTTAAAAGAGCTAGAAGTTCCTTTCGAGTTGAGAGTTGTACTAGAACGTTGTTTTCAAGTTTAGGAACATCGAGGGCTACTTGGAAGAAAATTAATTGCAATATAGGAGTTGAACAAGGTTTTCTCCTCTCCCCTACCCTTTTTGGCATACAGTGTAAGCTCCCTTAATGGTTATTAACGACTCCTCAACTGTAACAACCACAGTTGATTTGGAAACCAACTTCAGTTATTTCCTTAAATTATGGAAATCGACTACAGTTAAATTAATTTCTTGTTGGGAGCTCCTGAAGTGGTCCATTACTTCCTCTGCAGTTCTCTACCATGATCTGTGGAACACTTGACACATAGCCAACAGAAGCTTGATGGAAGCTTGGCTATAAACACTTCTGTTTGGTCCCCAAGCTCGCTAATTCAATCCCCTTCAGTCTTACACCATCAAGTTAGAGTGAGAAGAGCTTGGAAGTGCCATACGGATGAAATATTTGTTTTGCTGTCTATTTCAGTAGTGAAGGAATGCAAGGCTGATATTGAAGTTCAAGACAACTCAAAGGGAGCCCAAAGAAAATCTGGTGTTGAAGTGGGAAAACTTCCACAACAATTAGTAAAAGCAAAAGTAGCATTAATGGGTGGAGGTATGATTTATTTGGCAATTCAAGTTTTCGATTCTTTTAAGAGTTTATTCCGCATATAAAGAATTGTTAATTATTCTAACATTTGGTATCAGAGCGAGGTTTTATCTCTGCCTTGATGTTTATAGACATACTCTGTTTGGCTCAATGCCATATTTAGAAGTTTTTCCTCCTACAGTCGTCAATGTCGTTATTCAAATGTCTGGATAAAATTAACATACTCTCTAGAAGCTGGTGTTAGACCTCAATACTTATCTGTGGCTGTTGTGGAGCACTTAAGCTGCTGTGCTAATGTGGTTGTCTAATTCTAATTAACAACGTTTGTGTCAGTTATGAATTTTTTTGAACATTAGGGATTGAGTATGTTCGTTGCTAGGTTGTTGTGCAAATTTATTAATTATGCTCATATTTAATTTGCATGAATTGATTATTTCTGCTCTAATTAAAAATATGCTATTTTGGAAGAGTATACGAGACCCATCGTTGAATGTTATGCATGAATATTATAGTTTTATTTATGCAATTTATAATTATTCTCATATTAAGTTAATTTTTATGCATAAAAGAAATAATGTCTAGTGATCCATATAATTTTTAATTGATTAGAGAATAGCCACAACATCTCTAATTAAATAATAT
>JASDQU010242199.1:254479-265283 GCA_032191745.1 Picea mariana
TATCTTATAGAGTTGAGTTCATTGAATTTTCATTTAGAGCTGGACTTATATTTGCGTAGGCATGTAGGCAACTTTAGAGACAGTTATGACTCCTTGTTTCTCACATGCAATAAAGCTACATGAGATGTAAAAGAGAATTTGAAACACAAAAATAAAATATTTGGAAAATAATGTGCTAAAAATTCCAGTGTACTCGCTAAATCTCAAGGAATTATTGAGATGCGTTTAGTAACAAGCTAGAGGTTTTTATCACTGAAAATGACAAATTCAACCCGAAAAAAATAAAAACAAATTTTTATTTAGTCATATCATGAACTAAAACATATTATTGAACATTGTTTACAAATTGAAAATAGTAATTTTAGAGTATCTCGCCACACAAAATAATAGACGAAGCCTAGACAAAAATATTTGTTGATGGTTCATATATTCCACTAAATATGTGCTTGCAGGCCAGAGACAAGGAAGAAATACAATTATGGGAAATTTTAATCTTTGCATAGTAGAAAGGAATTAGATGAGCAAATAATTGCTACAAAAATTGATCAGAAGACCTCCATCGTGCTAAAAGTTATACAATGTAAGCTTGTTATTTTGTTCAATCTTTGAGTATGGAATCACAAATAGAATCTTTGTTAAATGTTGGCAGACGGTTGTAAGACCCTAGGTTCAAGTTATCTAACCAACAAAACCCTTAAGATACCGACCCTTTTGGTATCACCTGCATGCAAGTGAAGTGTCACCCGAGGTATCTACTGGGACTACATGAATCAAGTCTCTATAGAGATGAGGGGAAGTGAGGTCATCAACATGTTCATTGATACTTATAAACCCCGTGTGCAATATTTTGTGTATCTTGTTCCTTGATTAATTGGTAAACTCAATTATACAACACCATTATAATGCAGATTGTGACATAGACCATTCACTGGAACATTTATAATTACTGCACATCACTCATATAACAAATAGAGATAGATATAATTATGCATAAACAAAAACATCAATGAACAATCACATAAAAAGACACATTCAAACATAGAATTTAACGTAGTTCACCCAATCCTTGGGCTATGTCCACATCGTCTGGATTTTTTGTTATTCTTCGTGCAATTCATCTCAGGCTGGCACACTGTGCTATAATAGATACATCATGATATCATTCCCCATCCTGCCTAGCCACTTTGCAGTGCAAGTGTCTCTCTGCAAAATCTCCCCTAAACCTTCAGACATAGACTCTCTCTCATTCTCATCCTAATCTCTCAACAACAACAACCTATTTTTCAGCAGCCTACTCTTCGCAACCCATTACATATTTATACATAGATTTTAAGGCTTAAAACCCTACCCAAAACCCTATGAAAACTCATTATGACTCATTACAACTCATGACAACACAAAGTTTGTGCGTGCATTTCCTTCCTTTTCGCCTGCATGTTTCTTTTCCTGCTTTATCTCCCTGCTTTATTCCATTGATTTATTTCCTTGATTTATTCCCTTTCTTTATTTCCTTGCTTTATCTTCTTATGCATCGCCAAATGCACCTTTACTATGCACTTTGATCCTGAATGCACCTTTACTCTGCACTTTGATCCTGAATGCACCTTTACTCTGCACTTTGATCCTGAATGCGCATTTACTGCACACTCTAGTCCTGCCTTCTCTTCTTTCCTATGCTATTGCAAATCTCCTCAACCCTTAGGATATTTCTCCAAATTGCATCCAAAATGCCTTTTCAACATCCCCCCAACACTCACCTATGGCTCATCATGAGCCACTCATGCATGTTGTGTCACTCCCTTCCATGACTCCATAAATTTTTGCAGTGTCTCTCTGGCTGTAGCGACTTCTTTCTTTGCCTCCAGCTCCCTCTCCAAGATTTCTTCTATGACCTACACTGTTAGCATCGCAAGATTCTCCTTGCAATCTTTCTTTGCTTTCTTCACCATGCCCTGCGTTGCTACCAATCCCCCAATTATCTTGAGTGTTTCATCCTGCAGGGGTTCCCATTGTTGTATGATAGTCTTCTACTCTGCTGTCATCTATTATATCTCATTGTATAACTGTCTGTTCACAAAGATGGTCGGCATGCATTTTGCTGGTGACAGAGTATGTATGCTTTCATTGGCTTTCTACGCCTTCTCCTACGCACTTCTTACTCTTTCCTTGATTGCCTTCAACTCCAGATTCAACTTCAGTTGTGTCCAAATCTGTGTGCTTTCTTCACATAGCCTCACACGGAGACTCTTAATGTTTGTGACCGAGGTTATGGATGTTCTATCTCTTTGAGCCTTCGCCTCAGGTGGGGTAATTGGTGTGGTGCACACTTCCAACTCTCCATTCCTATTGCAGAATCCTTGAGTTACTTCACTGATTTTTTATATCTGCTCCTCTATTGTGGCTTCTATCACCACCGATATCTTAGGAATCACCCTATATATTTTCTAGATGGCTTGTTGCACCCTCTTAGCCTTTTGTTCAACCTCATCCTTCTCCTACAATACCTTAGTATGAACCTTCTGCAGGTCTTCCTTATCCATCGCTACCTTGGTTAACTCCTTTGTCATTGCTTTTGTGCAAAACTGTATTTTCTATGCCACCCCTTCCTGCAATCCTTGTAAGGATTCCATGGATATCTGTGACAAGACTAAGTCCAGGTGACTTAGTACTTGTGCTCGTTCCTTCATCTATGGTGTAGGGAACTCAATTACTTTGGGCGAGATCTTCAAAATTTGGCGCCCTGCTACGATCTCTAGCAGGCACAAAGTAGTGGCCCATACTTCTCCATCCGCGCTTGTTGGTTGGCATTCAATAGATCTTCTCTCTGGCGCTATGCTCACTACCTCCAACTGTTGTTGCATTGCTATCAACTACTCTTGCACCTTCTTTCTCATGTCTTCTTGTAGCTGTAACACCTATTGAATTTCCTCTGATGTGGCATCCTTGACTTGGTAGCCAATTCTATCAATATGATCATCGGTCAAGGTGTAAATAGCTGATGGTTTATGTGATTTCATCTTCTTGTGCATAGTTGTTGTTGTCCCCTTATGTTGGAGGCAGGCCAAAGCGGAAAAGCAAGGTGTTTTTGGGAAAGAAAGCATGCACGAGGAAAGCGACAACTAAAAGGAAGAACAACACGCGCGCATGCAAGGAAGACCTAACAACGATAGGGTTAGGGTTTTGGTAATGTATTGTAATGGTTGAAGAGCTAGAAGCATATAAATATAGATACTTAGGTATCATAGGGGGTTCGGATTATTATTGTTGTTGCTTTTAGTTATGCATGAGTTGATGCGATATGTAATATTTTGCTGTACAATCTATTTTGTGTAAGTTGTTGAGCTAGAGAAGATGCAGGAGGGTAGATCTTGAGGGTTAGATCACAGGCTGAGGATCCTGGTGCGATATAGTCTGCCTCATATAGATCTTACCCGACTGAGAAGAGTTGTAAGCACGCAACGCTGTAGATGCGGAAATACTATAATAAAAGAGCTGAGAGCCAAATCTTTGTGGACGTAGCCCAGGAGGGGGTGAACCATGGTAACACCTGTGTTATGTGATGGATGCATGCATATCTTTATTGTCTTTAGTAGTTATCGTTATGCTTAAGGAATGAGTTATTACATTTCCTGCTTATTCGGCGATGACAGTATACCGTGTTTACAAGTTATAATAAATGATTCAATATACAACTCCCTTATCTCACACTCAATCCTAGGTTGTAAACACCCGAGTCTTACAACCACCCATTAAAGCTATCTCAGGTGAGACTGCGCAACGCATTTTGTGTGTTGTGTTTCCTTTTGGTTTACCAGGAGGGCCGATAGTTTTAAAGGCTTTGTTGGAAACCCGAACAAACATGAACCCTGGGTCAATAAACTCAGACAGAATAAGAAGAATAGTAGCCAACAAATGGTTATGTTGCCGTTGGTAGGAAGGTAAATCAAGAAAATATTAGGGTAGAGAGCAATGAGCCATTAAAAGGAGATGTTGAGACCATGGAATCCCACAAAAGCAGAGATCGAAATCTGGTTAAGAACAAAAGAGCTAGAGTTTGCACAGAAAGACAATAGAAACCCTAGACTAACACCTCACAGATATCTTGAGAAATACATGTTTACTGATTTGCATGAAGTATTTTTTTGCGATTTTCCACACTTATTGCAGGAGTGGATACTAAGGTTGAAGGATAACCATGCGACAAACCGGATTCGATGGCTATATTGGACCCTAGTACAGATTGAGCAGTTACAACAGGTGAACAACAAATTCACTCGCGTAGTAGACTTTTGGCTTGACAGTATTGTGGCAGGCTTTATAAAAGAGTTTATAGTAGACACAGTGAAGTTGTACAATGCAGTGGAGCAAGAGTTTCTACGTGGACCTTGAGGAAGTTACATTCGATTGTTGTATACTTCTATTAAGACACTGCTATATAACAAAGGCGTACTGACAATGGAGTCAGACAACTAAACTTCTCTATGTGCATGGGGGAAGGGGGGAAGCACTAACAAAAATAGGAGAAATGGAAGGAGGAAAGGATAAGGGAAAGAAGGAGGAACCCTTGGACCCGATCATGATGGATGACGACCAGATCTGGTGGATGTTGGAGACAACTGGAAAGATGCGTAGCAGAGTACCCTACCAATACAAGGTGAATACCAAGAAGAATGCCGTAGCCATGAGGGAAGGCTTGGCGGGTGATGAGGAAGAGGTAGAGGATCTCCGGGTTGTGGAGCAAATTAAGGAAATCCTACGTGCAACATATGAGAGGAAGACAAGAGGTCCAAGAATGGGAAGAGAAGGCAACAATCCTATCCATATTAATGTTGGTGTGGAACCCATAAACCCATGTGCGGATAATACACCAAAGAGAACACCATCGTTTAGACAATCGAAGTTTGGAAGAAGTCCGACAGCAGGAAGTACATCTACACAAGGAACAACAACTAGAGAAGCCAGTTTAGGCAACACTAGTCCGTTATCTACACCGCGCAGAGGTAATAGTTCAGCGTTCAGAATGGCATGACACGATCCCACCATCAGGTTACTAGAATTTCGAAGAAGACCCTGAGAAACATTTGTTCATTTGTGCAAAGATCTGGGAAGCAAAACAGATCATTGATGAAGATACCAAACTTGTACAGTTAGCGATTATGCTAAGAGATTGCGCACTATACTGGTACATGAGTTTAGACGCAAACAATGATCCTGGGATGATAAGGACACTAGACGACATTAAGAAGTTATTGAAAAATGAGTTCCAGAAGCCAAGCTAAGAGGATCAATACATGAATGAAATGATATAAATCCGACAGAAACCTGAGAGTTTGTATGGGAGATTGATCAACGATTCAAGCGACTGAAGGGAAAGTTAAAATATCTCATGACTAATATGCAACATCGACACATGTTTGTCAACTCACTACTCCCACACTTAAAATACCCATTGCGACAACAAAAGTTTCAAATGCAGGAAGAGGCTTTGCAGGCAACCTTGCAATTAGAGAAAAACCAGTATCAACAAATGGACCCAGCGATCGAAGAATTGAAGGAGGATATGAAGAACTTAACGTTTCAGGTAAACCAGAATAAGAGTAATGATAAACGGGAAGCCATTCAGTGTACTACATGCAAGACAAAAGGACACCACAAGAATGAATGCCCAACATTCGCGCAGTATATGGCAGCAGGAATGCCAAACCCGTTACCAACAGGAGGAACATGGTGCGAAATCTGCAAGAAACTGGGTCACGAACCCTATCATTGCTCGATGATGCAAAAATACCAGACAATCCCAAAGAGTTCATATTGCACCTTTTGCAAGTGAGTAGGCCACGACAAAAAATATTGTAGAACTATGGAGTTGATGTGAGAAAGGACATCAGATGCATATAGAGTGTAGGTAGAAATGATGACGAGGCAATCCAAAACACAGTTTAATCAAGTTCCAGCTCCATACAACAATACGCAGCAACAGTATAATGCTTCACAACCACCATACAATAATGCATAGCCACAATACAACGTAGCACAACCTCAGTACAATACCGCGCAATATAATTAGGTGCCTCAGTATAATGCGCCGAGAGGAGATAGAGCAGGCTATAGAGGTGGAGGACGAGAAAGAGGAGGTTTCAGACGAGGTGGAGGACCAATGGTATGTCACAATTGTCAACAACTAGGACATTATGCAAGAGAATGTCCACTTCAACGAACAACTTGTATGTATTGTCACACATCAGATCACAACACAGAAGAATGTCCGACACTGCTAGTAAAGATCCAGGAAAAGAGGAACTAGAACAACCAGAATGTTCAGTGGATTTCAGCCGAAGCAAGGGATAAAGGATGAAGCATCAATATAGTTACTCATTGAGGAGCTAAAACAGGGGACAACATTGTTTGACAAGAGCCAACACATAATCAATGGGTGAAAAAGAACACCGAACCAAGGAAACAGTTCAACGTGCAGAACGAGAAGACAATATTTAAGGAAGCCAGACAAGAATTTCAGAAGGAAGACATGGCGTTGAATTCAACTGGGCAACAAAGTAAGGAAGCACCAGAATACAAAATGCCTCCATTATTGGACCATACCAATGAAATACATCCCATGGGACAAGTAAGTACAATCAAAGGCTTTTTGCAATCATGTGTAAAAGTATTAAATGATCCATCATCTATGAAAATATTGCAAAACATACTAGAAAAATGTAGTATGGAGACAGAAGGAAAACTAGAACAAAAAACAATCAATCACTTGCATACTCGGAGAAGAACAAGTAGGGAGTTCAGACTGAATGCAAACATTGGAGATTTCAACATGGGAGATATCATACTGGATCTAGGATATGAAGTTAATGTGTTACCAAAGAAGACATGGCAATGCATGGGAGAGCCCACATTAGGATATTCACCCATTCAATTGAAACTGGCAAAACAACACAGAGTCCTACCAATTGGTAGATTGAAAGGAGTGAAAGTAGACCTAGATGGAGTGCGCACTAAAGTAGATTTTGAAGTCATTGAAATAGTGGACGACACAACACCTTACCCAACGTTGCTTGGTCTGGATTAGGCGTTTGACAACCAAGCCATAATCAACTTGAAGACCAGAAAGATGACATTTGATTAAGGAGAATACAGGCTCATCGCACCATTAGACCCATCAGAGGGGGAGAGGTTTGTAGAACCTACTTGTTTGGACTTAGAGGAAATCGACCAGTTGTATAGAACAACTGCGCGCAATGAGGATTACGTAAACCCAACTGCAGACAGAATAGTCAATTGGAGGAGAATTACTTCATGTGAAACATACTCAAACACTGGTTTAGAGAACTGGAAACAAAGGCTACACGAAGTATCCACGAGGAGATGTGCCAGAATAGACCACGCAATAAGATGGGTAGGCACAAAAATTAGGGAACCACCTAGTTTCCATGGGATAAATGATTTGGAAACATTCTTGGCCCAGTATGAAGATGCAGTTTTAGAGAATCAGAGACCGTTAACACTTGATATAGCACTCAAGGCCACACCTACAAGATGGTGGGGCCCACAAAAAGAGACAATCACAGATGGGTACAAATGTAAGCGGTTACATTCGACGCAGAACAAAAAAATAACAAGCAACAAAAGTATGATGGACAAGGGGCACCAGCGGAACACTTGGGGAAGTGTAAAACGTTGTGGAAAATGACACCCCCAGAGGAATGGCCTCATCATTTTATACACACCATGGAGGGCATACCAACGAACTGGTATATAGACCATGAATTGCATAAAGGAACTACGACTTGGACGATATTGCAATAGAATTTTACTGTCACTTTCTCGTTCGAGCATGAGAACCTCAATCTTGATGCAGTTCTCAAACATATGAGAGGAGTGATATTCATTGAAGGACCAGGAGTCGAACAGATAATAGAGGAACAACAATGGAACAAACAAACAACCAAGGAACTTTTTTCATGTTACCATGTACAAGAGGAAGCACCGAATGAAGATGATCCATGCAATATTCAGATTGAAGAAGCAGAAGGAGAAAGAGATGTGGAAGGCCCACCGATAGAATCAGAACTAATTGTTGCGCCGATCAAAGTAAAGAAAGTCAACATTGGGACAGTTGAGAACCCCAAAATGGCCAGCATTGGAGATTACTGGGATGAGCAAACAGTAGAAAGAATAACAGAGTGACTGCATGAATACAATGACATGTTTCCCACAACATTTATAGAGATGAAGGGTATAAGCAGAGAGCTAGGAGAAATGTAGATACCACTCTGACCTCAAGAGAGATCGACCAGACAACGACCGTACAAACTAAACCCAATATATAAACAGAAAGTCAAAGCTGAGATGGATAGAATGCTCGAAGCTGAAATCATAGAACCAGTCGAAGAATTAGAATGGATAAGCCTGATGGTAGTTCAGGACAAGAAATAAAGAGGGACCAGGATATGCGTCGACTTAAGGAAGTTGAAAAATGCATGCCTACATGACCCATTCCCTACACGTTTCACGGATGAAGTGTTAGAGAACGTAGGAGGACACGAAGCTTACTCATTTACTAATGGATTCTCAGGCTACCATCAGATCAAGATAACACAGGAAGACATATACAAGACCATGTTTGCGACAGAATGGGGATCCCACCAGTACACAGTCATGCCATTTGGACTGAAGAATGTGGCAACAAGTTTTTCCAGAGTAGTCATCGCCGCGTTTAAGGAATTAATCCACCAGTTTCTCGAAGTATACTTGGACGATTGGATAGTCTATAGTTTGTTAAAAGAACATGTGGAAGTCTTACGAATGATGTTGGAAAGATGTAGACAGTGCCAGATATCACTGAACATAAAGAAATACATATTCAGAACACCTTTTGGGATACTATTGGGCCATATAGTATGCAAACAAGGTTTACTCATAGATCCTGCAAAGATCGTAGTAATTGTTAACTTACCAGCACCAAAAAAAGTCTGGCATCTAAGAGCGACATTGGGACACACAGGATACTACAAGAAATTTACCAAAGGGTATGCGCAGATTATTGCACCAATGGAAAAGATGTTAAGAAAGGATACAAAGTTCCAATGGAACGATGAATTCCAACACAGTTTGGATACCCTAAAGGAAAAGATGGTCACTACACCAATATTAGTATTTCCAGATTGGGAGAAGACATTCCGTGTGCATGTAGATGCATCATCCATAGAACTTGGAACTATATTGGCACAGCCAAGAACGAGAGACTTGGATCACCCGATAACATTTGCGAGAAGAAAGTTATCAAAATCAAAGCAGAACTATAACACTACGGAGAGGGAAGGCCTAGCCATGGTCTATGCACTACAAAAGTTTAGACATTACTTATTGAGAAAACACTTCAAGATGTTTACATATCACTCAACCTTGAAATACTTAGTCAACAAGCCAATGTTGGGGGGGAGAATCTGTCGATGGTTACTACTATTTCAAGAATTTGACTTTGAAGTAATAGTTAAGCCAGGAAAATTGAATGCAGGACCTGACCACCTATCAAGAGTCACAAATGGAGAAGAACCTACGAATATAAAAGACAAATTTCTAGATGCACAGTTATTTTCAGTCTAGATCGCTGATGAACACTTTGGAGATATCATTCAGTACTTGAGCACAGGTACTGTGCCGCAAGAATATAACACCGCGCAGAAGAAAAACTTGGTAGTCTAGGCTGTAGATTATCAATTGATCATAGGACACTTATACAAAATGGGTGTAGATAGCATCTTACGAAGCTACGTGTTAGAACACGAAAGACCACGAGTTTTAGTAGAATCTCATGAAGGAATAGAGGAGGGCATTATGCAGGGAAAGCTACCGTGTAGAAGGTATTGCGTGCAGGACTATGGTGGCCGACGATTCACAGAGACTCGAAGGAGTACTGTCAAAAATGTGATGTCTGTCAAAGAGTAGGTAAACCCAACAGAAGGGACGTGATGCCATTATGACCACAAGTAAGATTGCAGGCATTCGACAAGTGGGAAATAGACTTTGTGGGACCAATCAATCCACCAACAAAGAGAATAGGAACTAGGTACATTATCACCTCGACGAATTATTTAACAAGATGGGTGGTGGCCGCATTAGTGAAAGATTGCAGTGCAGGAACATAAACACACTTCTTATTTGAACAAGTGATCACTAGATTTGGGTGGCCAAAAGTTTTGATGAGAAACCAAGGCATGCACTTCATAAACAATACTATCAACGCTATGACTGAAGAGTTTGAAGTCCATCATGAAAAGAGCACGCCATATCACACACAGGCAAATGGCACAGTGGAAGCATTCAACAAAATTCTGGAGAATGCATTGACAAAGATCTGTAACGTTAACAGGGATGACTGGGACCTCAAAGTACCAACAGTACTATGGGCATACAGGACTACATGAAAAGATTTGACAGGGCACACGCCATTTAAACTGATCTATGGCGAAGAAGCAGTGGTGCCATTAGAATTTTTAGTACCAAGCTTGCATGTAGCAACCATTACACACATGATAGAATGAGGTGTATTACATGAGCGACTAAATCAATTAATGACCAAGGAAGAAGACCAGATCTTAGCAGGGTTCCACCAATAGGTTCAGAAAGAAAGAGATAAAGCTTGGCATGATAAACACATGAAGAAGAAAACTTTCAAGGAAGGAGATCTAGTACTGATGTATGACAACAAATCGCTTCAACACCTAGGAAAGCTAAGAATGCACTGGCTAGGACCATACAAAGTACAATCTGTCAAAGATGGAGGAGTTGT
>JASDQU010242199.1:272827-285796 GCA_032191745.1 Picea mariana
ATTGACGAACGATCTCTTGGAAATCACCACCTGTAGGATTAGGGGTTGCTGGCTCAACTGTGATCTGTGGATCTTCGGTTGAAGTAGTTGCTGTTTGAGGGGGGATATTATCTTGTGAACGACTTCTAGTCACTACAGGTGTGCAATTAGGTGGGGGAGGAGTCTTGCGACCGCCTCGTGCCATTAATTAAGTTCAGGCCCTCCTTCTAGTGCCATTTGTTGACGGGCGAAATTGTCCGTCCATCAATTGAGAGAGTGGAACCGGTCCGGGGTTGTCTAAATAACCCAAGCCGTTTGGAATGAACCACCCTGACGGGTTTAACGGCTCCGTTGGCCGCTCTAAGGTCCTAAGAAAACCAAAGAGAAAACTAACCTAAACTAACTAATCTAACTAAAACAAATAAAACAAACTAAACTAACTAAAACAATCTAACTAAAACTAAATAAAAGAAACTAAATTAACTAACAATAAAACAAACTAATATACTAATCTAATTAAAACAAACTACTATATAAACTAAAACTAAATATGAACTATGCTAACTAATATATATACAAACTACTAATTACTATTATAATAACTCAAATCAACTATCTAATTAACAGATGCAATATTACTTATTCACAAATGTACACTATAAACAGCCTACAGATTTAATTAAAACCTTCAAAACTCATGTGTTCTCTGTTCTAAGACAACAAGATATGTTTTTTGATTTTTGATTTTATGAAAAAGAAATAAAACTACTGAAATTAAATGATCTAATATAATTACTGAAATTAAACAACCTAATATAAATATGATTAAAATTATATCTAAATTAAACTACTAATGAAAACAACAAAGAAAAGATTAACTGACCTGGAAGCGCTCCTGATTTGTCCTGCGTATGATGACTCTGAAGCTGGTCGGAGGAAGTAAACTCGCACCGGTTAATCCCAAATCTTCTCGTAGACGATTAGCTGTGCTGCTCTTCGAGTGTTTACAGGACAAACAAGACATAAAAAATCATAACAATCTTATGAATTATAAATTCCTGCAATAAGGGAAACCTGTTATGCAAGAAACTTATATTTTATAATTCAATCAATGAAGAAGATAAACCTGTCATTCACAAACTGAATTAACAATTGTTATGTCTTTCATATAATTGGAAGAAACCAGATATGGATTATAGTAATTAAATTTATATCACTTGCACATGATCTAGATAGCTAAAGTAGTCATAAATCATAAGCAAATTGATATACACAATGTGAAACAAAATATTGATATATTGAGAAGCTAAATTTGTGACAAAACACCAAATTCTGCTTCAGTCTGTATTATAACTCCATATCCTTGTTCTCCCACGAATGAGGATGAACATTATTACAAAAATCATAAGTATATATAAGTTTCTCCACAGGGTAAAACCTCCCTGTGGATAATATCAAAATGTTTTACATAATCTGGGAAATATCCCCAAATCAACTAAACTAGGAAATCAAAATGCAAGTGAAATCTTGGAAACATCCCCTAACTGCTCATAAACTCAATTGCAATTTCAAATTTACCTGCAATAGAACACAAACATCAAATTAGAAAGATATTTCAGTAACAAAACAATAAAAAATTGATCCTACAGACTTAGCTAAGGAATCATCTGATTCTGTAGCTAGTCTAAAATAGCATACAGGACCAGATAGCAATCAAATGAAATCTTTTTCAAAAGAATCAAATCCAATTTAAATTTTCTTTTAATAAATATCCAAAACGAATCACTATAATTCCAATGAGTTTATCATTCAAATTAACAAAATCGAAAAGGATTCAAATGAAACAGGATAAGAATGCTCTGTTTTTTTAGTCGCCATAAAATATGGTCAAATAATAACAGAACTGTTTCATATCAAACGAAATCAATGGTGAATCATATCGTATAAGATACGATGTAACACAATCATAATCGAACAATCATAACTGAACACAATCAAAATTATTTTGTTACGACTGTAACAATGTGCATAAGGTTCGTATTGTTTTAATCAAATGCCAATATGGAAAGACAGTTACGATTATTGCCAAACATTCATAACAGCATCAAACTTCGCCATAGATTTCAATCGTTGAGAGTTTACACAGTCAACAGACATGATCACATAGTGATCGTAACCATCAACAACAGTGATAACCATAAACTGGGCAATAATCAAATATAGAAACAAATCGTAATCCTGGGCATAATCACAAATTTAAACAATATGAGCCGAGCTGATAACACGGTCAAACAATGCGAATCGATTAGTTGGGTATAACAGCTACGATTCATATCTATTCGCAATTTGGTTATGCAATAACAGAATGGTATTCGAATTGGTCAAAAGACATGAAATATAAAATCACAACAGTTAACCATAATTGCCAACCATATCGTATAGAATATAACCAATTCGAAGTGAGATATTGACTGTGTTCAAAATTGGAATACCAAAAAAAACAGCCTGTGTTTAGAAACAACTTCCATGATCAACAGAGTATCCAATTGAAGCCAAATTAAAACAATCAAATCTATCCCATGATCAATCGAATCAAAGCCAAATCCAATCAAAACTAAAACGACAACGAAATTTGATTTATCAAAACATAATTATATACAATAATGCATGCTTATGTGTCAAAGCAAATCCATGGTGTAAACAGAGCTTATGAGTTTATCATATAAACAGGTGATAATCATACCAGTGAGACTGCTCAAGCTATGCCAATTTTGAGTCCACGACCGCTGTAGCCGACTCCACATTCTTGAACAAAATCGAACCTGTTATTCGCTGTTTCTTATCAGTGGATGTCAATTTACCCTTTTGACTGGTGAGCCTCGCAACTTGATCCTCCAGAGCATGAATTCTGGACTCCAGCATTGGCACATCGAGGTAATACCACGAGCCACACTGATCACATGGTGGAGCAGCCGGTTCAGATAGAACAAGAGGGGGTTTTGACGAGTCACCGGGGGTTTCACAAGGCATTTTGATGCCTAGATAATTAGGATCATTTTGCAAGAAAGGTGGTAGGTTTTTCACAAAGTCGTATGAGGATTTGTCACACAGACCTTCAGAATAGGGATACTCACTTGCCAGGTAACGTTCAATCTCCGAGTCAGAATCTTCACTGAGCACGATAGGTTCAGGATTGACAGGAGGTATCGGTTTGTTTCTTTCCATGCAAGAGATTAACAGGGCGTTCTTCTTACCTTTAGAATTCACATTAGGTTTGGTCTTAGGATTTTTAGCCACGGGTTTAACATTTTCCACATCCTTGGTGACAGAATTGGGTAGGTCGATAGGTGAGTCAGGTAGGGGTTTAGGTAACAGAGCACTGTAAGGCACAGGGGGTACTAACTTGCTCTCGCTCACCACAGGTTTGTCAACCTGTAGTGGGCTTGAGTCCTCAAAATTATTGCGAATAAGAAAATCATTCCAACAGTCTCGGCGTAACCCCAAATGACAAACAACAAGCATTTTAATCAACCCAAAGTGAAAAAGGCTGTTATCGACCTGGTTCCGTTTGTATCTTTTAGACATTTTAAACAGACTCCTATGTAAGTAATAAGGCATATTAAGTTCATATCCCATGAAAACCATAAGTAGCCGAAGGTGGTACAAGAAAACGAAACCATACCGGTCCTCGCAGGTGATGAACTGCTTGGTTATCATCAGCAAGTCATGCCAACGTTTCTTGAGCATATTTGCGGGAAAACCTTTGTCAGAGGAGCTCACCCTTCATGACTGGAAGAGCAATGTCCACGGGACATCTTCCACTTTACAATTTTTTGACCACTTCTGTCCAACAGCAGGCAGACCGGTAGCTAAACTGAGAAATTGCTCATCAATTTCCAATTGCACATCCCCAACCTTGGCTCGGCATCCATCAAAGGTTAACGCGAATTGCCGAGCCACACCAGGGTTAAAGCCATCAAACTTTCGTATGAACGGGAGCCATCCAAATTCTTCAAGGTCGCTGTAAGCACCGTCAAAAATCAACAAAGCTTGGCAACCATTGGGTTCAGCCCTTACGACTGGAGCCATGGTGCGGGCTCATGATAGGGTTTGGATTGAACACAACAACACAGGAGCAAAATCGTTTGGGTTAACAGCTATGAGCGCTCAAAGGGGAGGAAAATTAATTGCGCGTGCGAGGGTGGTGGGATTACCACCGCCATGTAGTATAGTAATGGCACAGTACAACACTGTTTAATTAATCATGACATCACTTCAAACCATATTAATCGGCCAACCCAAGAATTAAGCGGTGGATAATTATATCAATGTGCCAATCTATAGTTTGAAACCATGAACGTTCAACGATAAATCAAAACCAAAGTTAATTATGCGCCTGTAATAATTCAAACCAACGTTAAATCAAAATCCAAATGTTTCACCAACGCGCCATGTGTAAAACTTCAAATCATTTCCATTCAATATGAAATCAAACTCACATGTTACCCATGCGCTTGTTGCATTATGTGTAGTCAAAGTTTATAAAACATTGTGACAAGAGATAAAATCAATAAGCCAAGAGCTTATAATTTTAAGGATCACATCATACAAAAACAAAAATCGACCATGACCCCTATATAATAAAATATAACCTTCAATGCCTTATCAATCAAATAAAAGTCAAGTTGTGCAATCAAAGTAAGAATGGGCAAATGGTCATAGTTCGAAAAATCATTTCAGCCACTTAATAGAAAACCAAAGATAAATGCCTTTCAGAATGTTAATGAGAAGATCATAACAGTTCAAAAAACGATGGATGATTTTTCACGCTTTTAGTCATGAAAACTAAATCGAATAATTTGCAAGTGTCGCATGAAATGAAAATGTCGTCAATTTGCAAAAAGCGATGAAAATTTGAAGTTCAAGAGACATAGGTGTGGGCAGCTTTTAGGGCAATTTGAAAAAATTGAATTGGCTGCCAACACTCTCTCAGTGTTATGGTTAGATAGATATTAGACATATAAGTGGCGCTATGAAATGTGTTGCAGAAACTCTGTTCTAGACTGTTGAAATGATATTTTTGACCAGCTGACTTCCAGGATCATTTTCGGGTGCACCAGGCTGAATTTTCAAAATCTGAATGAGGTTATTGTCAAGCACGAGACCATGAACATTAAATTATTTCATTTTTCACACAGGTGTCACGTATTGGGATATTCGAAAGAATCTTTGAGCCCTATGTTTTCAGTTTTCATGATTTCCTGTTTGAGACATGTTTTTGTGACACCTGTTGTGGCCAGATAGAGATGAATTTAAAGAAACTAAGATAGGTTTTTCTTTAAAACGAACTTATATACAAAAACCATTCTCATGTTTTACACAGCTATTATGGTTTGAGAATTACAAATGGCGTTTGGAAGCCTATTTTTCATAATTTTGCCTCCTGAAAAGCAGGAAATTAGTTAAAACATGTCATTTTCTGTTTGTAGTTGTTTCTATTTTGGGAGAGGGGATGGAGTTTGAATGGGTGAGTTGGAAAGGACCTATATGGATATATATTCATTGTATAAGAGGGTTGGGGGGTTGGATTCATGAGGCAAGAGAGATGAGAAAGTTGTAGAAGGCACTTTGCCTGTGATCATTGTAACCCTGAGGGGCTTCTGTTTTTGTAAACATTTCTGTTATTGAAGGTTCATAATATCTGTATTATCAGATTGTATCAGTTGTTTTTTTTTCCAATTTGTCTTCTTACTTGAATGAATTTTACACCTTGAGGATCTTGGTATCCTTTGATTAATGGTTTCTTGAGCATCTGAGGATTTGATGTATTTTGCCTATTAGTCACTGTTTACATTCAAGTACCTTGAATTCATTTATGCAGAGAGGATCTCTGCCTTATGGATGTTCTTCTTTGTGTTATATTTTTCTTCCCCTATTCAATAAGACTTTATTTGATATGTAGATTGATTGCATTTAATGAGCAGGGTGTTTGATTGAATCCATAGCCCAATGGTCCATCATTGATTTACAATAGCTTACTGTCCTTCCCCTTCCTTGTTTTATTTTTCTTAATCCACAAAACCAATCAAGTATTTTTATTTCTATGTTACCATGCTTACTCTCATTTGCAGTCTGGGAGTGACTCTTGGAGTGATAACATAAATGGCATCGTTGTCGGGGAGCGGAAGTGAAGCTAGTTTTTCTGGGAGAACGACATTGATCGAACTTTTGATGGCAGACAAAGGAAGGAAACTGAATTGACTGTAGCAATCTGCTTGGTGACTCCACGATTAAAGACTCCATTGGGAAGGATCTAGTTGACAGAAAGATGAAGGCGCTGAATTCTAAACGCAGGTATCAGTTCATTAGTCTTCTACATGAAATTTGGTTGTTCTTTATCAACTCTTTCATGCTTTTCCCTTCACATGTTTAGAGAATCATCTTCTGTTTTGTATATTCATATGATCATCATTCTTCTTTTATATATCCATCTTTAGAAGAATAAGATCTGCATACTACTTGTATTGTAGATGTTGATTCGGTATCTTTACCTCAGCCTGTTCATAAAGATGATCATTGTATTCAAATATCCCTTGAATATGATCAACCATGTAACCTTACAGAGGTCAAAAATGATTCCAAACCTATCCATAGCTCAACACCTTTTGGCATTACTGATGAACCTTGCCATCAACCTGTTAACTTTCATGATCATCCCACTGCTTTTCAAATTAAAATCAGACTGAATATGTTCAAGCCTTTAAGGTTTCCCTATCTCCTTCATCCTTATCCTCTCGACTGCCTCGAGTATCTTCCCCGGTTTTCTGGAGAGGATCATTTCACAGCTGAGAGTGATCTCGGGGCCTTTGAGAATTTTGTTGATCAATTTGAGATAGTTCATGATGATGTTATCATGAGATTGTTCTCTAAGTCTTTGTTCAGAGATGTTGTTGTATGGTTTAAGGGTCTAAGAGCTGATTCCATTGGTTCTTGGATCGATTTGTATTATTCTTTTTCAAAACATTGGGGTGAGAACAAATCATTAGATTCATACCTTGTTGATTTTTATGCTTTGAAGAGAGAGGAGGAAGAAGCTTTGCCTGTCTTCAATCGAAGGTTCTACAACATTTATCATGATATGCCTTTAGAGATCAGGCCTACAAAGATTTCTGCCATGGTATATTATGTTATGGGTCTACATTCATAGCTTTCCCTTCTCCTGTTAGAAAGGAAGTCTTCATCCCTAAGATGCTTGCTTGAGGATGCAGAAGGAGTGGAGGAGAACATCTGTTCTTCAGGAGGATCCGAGAGCGAGATTGTTTTGAAAATCTGCATGCACATGAACAAGGGATGATCATGATTATGAAGAGGGAAATACTTCCATTTTTTATGATCACAATTTGCTCTCAATAGAACAAGAAATTCATCAGTCTTCCAACAAAGAAGTTGTCATAGATGTGCAGGTGTTTTCCATAGATCAATACATTTCTGATCTTGGTTTCAAAGATCCAGTGGCAACCTTCATGGAATCATACATTTCAGAGAACTTGAAAATGTCAGATTTCCTTAGCTCACCAATGTTTCTGGGTGAGTATGGTTTCTTGAACGAGTTTTTATCACTGCTATTATATTTTCGATATCATCTATTGATCGGTGGTATGGACAATATTATTTCAGTATTGAAATTTCTTGGATGGCTATTATGAAAATCATCCTTTACCTAACCAAATTGCATATATGGTTAGAGTAGGGTAGTGTAGGAAATAAGCTCGTTGCCCGAGCATTTCTTTTCCTTCAGTTTGCAGAAATAACAGTCAGTTTGGGTGAATAAAGGCAGGTTTTGAGAGAGTCTAGAAAATGGTTAACTGTTGACTCCATAGCCCAATGGACACATCATTGAAACTATAATATTTTTTAGATCCTCACAGAGAGGACTCTATCCCCCATGGAGTCTATGTTAGCACAAGAATTTGCAGCCAAAAGAGGCTTGCCTCTCCATAAGCAACTAAATAACATCTACATGCATATACAAGATTCTAACTTATCAACTCAAGGTTCTTGATCAGTCTCATAATACAGAAGAGAAAAAACATTCCATATCACCATGGCGCTGTGGAATTGTCTATATAGCATGGTCTTCCATTTTACTACCTAAAATGCTAACAAATCTATTAAGCAGTGTAATGATGGCACTATGAATTCCATAGGTTGTTACCAAATCCATTTTCATGTCGGATGCTACCAAATATGTCAATGTTGAAGTGATGTAGATGCAAATTATGATGGCACTACCAAATTGCACACAGACACACAGGCGGGCGCTACCAAAATTTTGATAGAGACCAAATTGTGCAAAGTTATTTTGCAAGGACGCTTATGCTAGTTTTGAGTGACTAACTTAAAACTTGGATTATGAACAATGGAGAAGGTATTTTTTAAAACTGGAGGAGGTTTTTGTTAATCACATACCAACTAAAAAAAGCCTCTCTCAATTTTTCAAAATATGTTATGGTTAGATATATATTAGACATAGAAGTGGTGCTACAAAATGTGTTGTAGAAACTCTGTTCTAGACTATTGAAATGATATTTTTGACCAGCTGACTTCCATGATTATTTCTGGGTGAAACAGGATGAATTTTAAAAATATGAAGGAGTTTATTGTCAAGAACGATCCCATGAACATTAACCTCTTTCATTTTTCACACAGGTGTCACGGATTGGGATATTCTAAAGAATCTTTGAGCCCTATGTTTTTCGTTTTCGTGATTTCCTGTTAGAGACATGTTTTTGTGACACCTATTGCGGCTAGATGGAGATGAATTTAAAGAAACTGAGAGAGGTTTTTCTTCATAAAGATATTAGCTACAAAAATTATTCTCATATTTTACACAACTATTATGGTTTGAGAATTACAAGTGGCGTTTGGAAGCCTATTTTTCAGTATTTTGCCTCTTGAAAAGCAGGAAATTAGTTAAAACGTGTCATTTTATGTTTGTAGCTATTTCTATTTTGGGAGAGGGGTTGGAGTTCAAATGGGTGAGCTGGAAAGGACCTATATGGATATATATTCATTTCAAAAGAGGGTAGGGGGGTTGGATTCATGAGCCAAGAGAGATGAGAAAGTTGTAGGAGGCACTTTGCCTGTGATCAATATAACCCTGAGGGGATTCTATTTTTGTAAACATTTCTGTTATTGAAGGTTCATGATATCTATGTTATCAGATTGTATCTATTATTTTCTTTTACAATTTTTCTTCTTAATTGAATGAATTGTACACCTCGAGGATCATGGTTACCTTTGATTAATGGATTCTTGAGCATCTGATGATCTGATGTATTTTGCCTATTAGTCACTATTTACATTCAAGTACCTTGAATTCATTTATGCAGAGAGGATCTTTGCCTTATGGATGTTCTTCTTTGTGTTATATTTTTCTTCCTCTATTCAATACACCTTTATCTGATATGCAGATTGATTGCATTTAATGAGCAGGGTGTTTGCTTGACTCCATAGCCTAATGGTCCATCATTGATTTACAACAACTTACTGTCCTTCCCCTTCCTTATTTTATTTTTCTTAATCCACAAAACCAATCAAGTATTTTTATTTCTATGTTACCAAACTTACTCTCATTTGCAGTCTGGGAGTGAATCTTGGAGTGATAACAAATACCATACAAATTTATTGGGTTCTAAATATAAATAATCAATTTGTACCTTTTGTGTATGTGGCACATTATGTAGATCAAAGAATTGCTCCATCTGAAGTATCCATGTGATAGGGTCCTTGCCATCAAACTTCCTCATATCGATCTTAGGAACGTGGTTGGTCTTCAACCCAAAGTTGGAGTTTCTCCATTCTTGNNNATTTTTCAATCCTTTCATGATCTCCCCTTTTAAACCATCCATCTTAGTATTTATTGCCTCCAACTTAGCTTCCATCTCTTGTAGTTCATCTTTTGTTACTATCTTCTTTTGTAAATCATTTATGTCCCTACACATTTCTTCACCTTCATCAAGAGTCCAAGTAGGATTGTTTGGAGGCTTATTTGGTGTAGAAGTTCCCTTTTTTAGTGGCATGTTGGCCAAGTATCACTTTAAACCTTGATTTTGAGGTGGTTCTGCTAGACAATCTTCCTTTTATTGTATCTCCAAAATTTAGGCCCTTCTGAGTATGAAATTTTATTTTTTGTAGGTCTCTGATATTTCTTCTCTGCAATGCCATAGGCCTGATCACAATTGGATGTGCCATGTGGAATTTACGGTAACTTTCCCACAACTTGCTGATTTTTTTCCTTTCCAGGAGATCTCACTTGTATAGCGTTACCTGCACAAAATAATTGATATAAAATTCTGAAAATCATACCAAAAATACTACAGGTTGTCCACTATCCAATGCAACTAGTCTCACTCAATTTGGATACTCTAGGAAGAAGTTATGATTGTTTTACTCGGAACACCTTCTTGAGACTAGTCAATAGGACTAGTCAGATACCCTATCTTACACAGAGTGTATCTACAAATTTAAGATGACCCAGAATCTGAAATTGTAACCAAAGATACCTTCCTAATTTTTGTGAATATCCTCCAGAGTTTAGGGTCTAAAACATTACAGAAACAAAATTATAGCGAAAATTCCGCAATGACTCAATTCAGGATGATTTCAGAACCCTATCTTAGAAAAGATGTATCTCCTAAAGTATAAGGCCCCAGGAGCTGAAATTTTACGCCAACGTACCTTGATCTGTCTGATAAATATCCTCCAAGCCATTCCTTCTGAATCATTGTAGAAAAAAAGTTATAGCTAAAATTCCAAGGTGTCTAAGATGTAGCAATGAAACCCCAAGAGCTTGAGCTCTGATACCATATGTTTGGAACCAAATATCAATATAGCATAGAAAAACCTCTAATAAGTACTCAACGCCCTGAAAAAGAGATAAATTTAGATAATAAGCCTCTTTGAGGGGGCAACCTCCTTATTCTCACATAAATGTTCAAATACAAGATGATTCCAAATGAAAATGTCTCCTTGGTATATAGGAGACTAGGAGGTATATTTACAACTAATGGAATAAAGACGACATAAATAAAATAACATTACTAATGTAATATGCCCCAATTAAGGGGTAATGAGCCACCATTTAGGGCTTAACACGAAATTGCAGTCCAGATAGTGGACACGCTCAAGGAGAAGAGTTTGCAGGCGCAGACACAGGCAACAGAACTCAAGGAAAAGTTCCAGGTGATCACCAAGGAGATCAAGGAAGCACACAAAGGATAGGTGACTCAGGATGAGCCACATGTCAGTGTTGGGGGCCTGTTGGAGGCATGCCAAAGTGGAAAAGCAAGGCGTTTTTGGGAAAGAAAGCATGCATGAGGAAAGCGACAACTGGAAGGAAGAACATCACGCGCACATGCAGGAAAGACCTAATGACGTTAGGGTTAGGGTTTTGGTAATGTATTGTAATGGCTAAAGAGCCAGAAGCATATAAATATAGATACTTAGGTATCATGGGGGGTTTGGATTATTATTTTTGCTACTTTTAGTTATGCATGAGTTTATGCGATATGCAATATTTTGCTGTACAATCTATTTTGTGTAAGCTGTTGAGCTAGAGACGATGCAAGAGGGTAGATCTTGAGGGTTAGATCACAGGATGAAGATTATGGTGCGATATAGTCCGCCTCATATAGATCTTACCCGACTGAGAAGAGTTGTAAGCACGCGCTGTTGTATATGCAGAAATACTATAATAAAAGAGCTGAGAGCCAAATCTTTGTGGATGTAGCCCAAGAAGGGGTGAACCACAATAACACCTGTGTTATGTGATGAATGCATGCATATCTTTATTGTCTTCAATAGTTATCATTATGCTCAATGAATGAGTTATTACATTTCCTTCTTATTCACCGATGACAATATACTGTGTTTACAAGTTGTAATAAATGGTTCAATATACAACTCCCTTATCTCACACTCAACCCTAGGATGTAAACACCTGAGTCTTACAACCAACCATTAAAGATATCTTGGGTGAGACTGCGCAACGAATTCTGTGTGCTTTGTTGCCTTCTGGTTTACCAAGAGGGCCAATAGTTTTAGAGGCTTTGTTGGAAACCCGAACAGACATGAACCTTGGGTCAATAAACTCAGACATAATAGGAGAGTAAGAAGAATAGTAACCAACACCTTACCCTTGTCTTTTCTCTTTTCCCCTATGTTTGGGGCTGTATCCTACACATTCCCTATGTCATTTCCTTTTTCATTGTCTTGTGCCTCATATGGTTCTTCGTCTTCATTGTCTCGTTCCTCTTCCTCATCAGGGTGCTCTGTTTCTTCAACTGGAAGTTTCCATTCTTCATCCTAGTGATTGGAAATAAGGCATACATCCTCCTCTATCAACTTGTATCTTGTTGGTAGCCACTGGCGTGCATGATCTCTTTTATCTTGAATATACATGTGGTGCATTCCTGATTTGAAGCATGCAATATCTTGATAGGTCTCCATATTTTGGGCGGTGATGTGCAGTGTGTGCTCTATGATGTGCCTGATCGTGTCAAAGTATACATAGAAGGTGAAATTGTTGTCTTGTTGTCTCCCCTTGTGTGTAGTGTGCCATAAATTAACATAATGCGTTGCTGCATGATCTCTTGGTGAATTTTAAAAAAAATTGCACTCGTTAGGCTCCCTCCAGGTGACCAATTCTATCAGTATGATAAGCCATGCATAATGAAATTTCATGCCTTTCTCTTGGGCATCAGTGCAATCTATCAGAAACTGATTGACCAAAAATGTGGCCCAATTCATCTGGACCCCTTCTATGCACTTCTCTGCAATTGCTATTACTGCGACTGACACCTCATCCTTCTGACATTTCCTTAGTAATTTGTAAGCCAATACATGTGCTGCAAATCTAACTACATCATCACTTATGTTGGTGACATCCAACCCTCACTTTCCTCTAAAGGTGTTGAACTTCTCTTTCAT
>JASDQU010242199.1:297639-309428 GCA_032191745.1 Picea mariana
GCTTAACGCATGCATTTATTTCTAGACTTCTGCCAAAGTGTGGGATTTATAACAAGTTTAATATCCCTGATTTTTCTAGCCTGAACGCACAGCTTTGCGGCTCGACTAGTATTGCATCTATCCCTGGTACACTTTTAGTGCATAAATACTTGTCTCATGCTAACTCAGGAAACTTCTTTGCATCTGTTATGTCATGATCCAAAAACTTCAAACCAACGACCTTGCCCATTAGGTCCCCTTCAATAATGACACTGGGTGGTATACCTGGCATAACCAACAGGTACTTGGCGTCCTTGGGCAATCTAACCTGTGGTGTGGTGTTCTTTCTCGGTGGTATGTAATCCTTGGGAAACCCTAGCTACGAAGTCTAAGATCCGGGTGTTTCCTTGAATGCTGGTGTGATCAATGGTCGCGTTTGATATGGTTTTTGTGCTGCGACAACTGGTGCCCCAACTTTTGGTGGTGCCATTTCTCTCTGCGACCGATGCTCCCCTTGTTAGACTCTACAAATGATCTGTGTCGGCTCTGGTTTGCATGTGGTCTACTTTATATTCTCACAACACTTATGAATGCAAATACCCTTTCCCTATTGGCCTTTTGTGTGCTTTTATAACCCTTCAACAGTTGTCCCTGTACATTTGCACTTGAACTAATGGTCTAATCCACCAGTTGTGTACTCAATGCATGATTTAATGTTGCTTTGTTACCAAATATATCGTTGGATTTTTTCCTCATACCACTAGTATTTCACAAGCCCTTATGACTTTTTCCATTTATGACTACGCATCATCTTTATGCCTTGTCATTAACACTTTTTAACCATCATTGTCACTTTTTAATGCCTTTAATAGTCTTGTCGGTCCCGTTCTGCGCAGTTTCTCTGGCTTACTTGTATGTTCATTGTAGTGTTTTGCTTATGCATGTAATATCTTTATGCGACACAGTTTCATCCATATGCATGAAACTCACTTCTTCTGCACACTTATTTTCGTCGTAACTTAATTTTTTCATGTTTTTCCTTTGTTTTTCTTTTCTCTTTTTTCACTTTTTCTTTATTTTTTTCTTTTTATTTGGAATACTATAATACATTACTATGGCACATTCGTTCTTCCACAATTCAACCTCGTGCGTGGGAGCTCAATTGTCCCTATAAAGTTTCAACCGACTGCCATTCACCATTCCTCCCGAGACTTCACCATTCAATGTTTCCAACTGCACAACACTTGTCTGTGTCACATACTTAATTACGTATGGTACTAACCAATGCTTTCAAAAATTTCTTGGATGTTGCATAAACTTTTTTTCGTATAGTAATACTAAGTCCCCCACTTGAAACTTTTTCTTTTTAATATGTCTATCATGCCATGCCTTTTCTCTTGCTTTCTAAACTTGTTGATGGAACCCTACGACAAATCGGTCTTCCTCAAACTAGAACAACTATGAAAATCTCTCCTCTACTACGCCAGTGTCTAAAATATCAGTAATCACTGCAACGTGCAAGCTAAGCACAATAAACTCCATCGACATTACTGCTTCTTTCCCATAGACCAACCTAAAAGGTTTTTGTCTGGTCAACGTTTTACTTGTAGTCTTATATGCCCATAATACTACAGGGATCCTCAAGTCCCAATCATCGCTTCCTACGTTGTATATCTTTGTCAGCTCATTTTCCAATTTTTTTTAAAGGATTCTACTGTCCCATTGGCCCGGGGGTGATTCAATGTACTCCTCTGATGATGAATTTGAAATTCCTTAGTCAATGTTGCAATCATCTTATTTAGGAAGTGTGTCCCTTGATCATTTAGTAGACTGCACGAGCATCCAAATCGTGTAACTGCATTTTCAAACAGAAACTGCGTAGTAGTCTCCACGGTGCAGTCTATTATTGGTGTTGTTTCTACCCATCTAGTCACATACTCTGTCGCAGTGATTATATACCAATCTCTTGATCTTCTCGTTGGTGGGTTGATCGATCCAACAAAGTCTATTGCCCATTTATCAAATTCCTACAGGGTAACATGTGGGTGCAAAGGAATCTCATCCCTTCTGGATGGTTTTCCCACCCTTTGGTAAACATCACATGCCTGACAATATTCCTTAGCATCATTGTGAAGTGTGGGCCACCAGAGCCTTGTGAACAAAATCCTTTGTGCAGTTTCTTTACTTACATAGTGTCCTCCTACAATTCTTTTTTTCGCTTATGATAGTATCATCGAACTTTCATGCTCTAGCGCACATTGTATTAATATTCCATCTACAACTAACTTGTATAAGTTCTCTGTAATTATCTGGTAGGTCGTTGTTTTAACCACTAACTATTTCTTGTATGACGGGGCCATTCTTGTACTTAAAAAGTGCACAATGTTTGTGAAGTAGTCACCCACCATTTTAACTGCAAATAACTACGCATCCAGAAAGCTGCCATTTAAATTCCCTGCATCTTCTCCTTATAGTATGCGCGATAAGTGATTTTGTCCTGCATTCAACTTCCTTGGTTTTACAACAACCTCAAAATCATATTCCCGAAACAAAAAAAGCCATCTGCATATTCTCCCCTCCAACACTGGCTTGTTCACTAAGTATCTTAGTGCAAAATGGTTTGTATACATCTTAAAATGAGAACCCAACAAATAATGTCTAAACTTATGCAGCTTATATACCATTCCCAATTCTTCTAGTTCTGTGGTAGTGTAATTATTTTCTACTATTGACAACTTCCTACTTGCAAATGCAATTAGATGGTGTATGTATCCTTCTCCTGGATGAGATAATGTTGTTCCTAAAGCTATGGATGATGCATCCACATGAACATGAAATTCCTTTCCCCAATCTGGAAATATCAAAATTTTCATGGTCACTAATTTTTGCTTCAATGTATCCAAACCTTTATGATAGTCCTCATTGCACTGGAACTTAGCTACTTTCTTCAACAACTTCTCCATGGGTGTTGTAATCTACGCATAACCATCAATGAACTTCCTATAGTATCATGTATGACCCAGGGTTTCCCTCAATTGTCTGACTGATGTGGGTGGTTGTAAGTCCAAAATCACTGCAACCTTGGAAGGATCCACTAATAAGCCATGCTTACATACCACATGGCCCCAAATTCCAAAAGGCGTGCATAAAATACATTTCTTCAAATTCAGTGAAATATGACATTGTCTACACCTATCCAAGATTAACCTGAGTACTTCTATGTGATATTTCAATAGAATAAACACAGTCCAATCATCTAATTAAACTTCAAGGAACTTATGAATAAACTCCTTAAAAGATGCGACAACTACTCTTGAAAAAACAACAGGTGCATTCTTCAACCCAAAGGGTATGACTATGTACTGATAGCTTCTCCACTCTATTGTGAAGGTGATCTTATGTCTATCTTCCTACACAATCTTAATCTGGTGATATCTTGAAAATCCATCTGTGAAAGAACATGCCTCATGCCCTCCTACATTCTCTAGCACTTCATATGTAAAAGGTGTTGGAAATGGATTGTGCAGACATGCATCATTTAGTTTCTTAGGTCTACAAAAATCCCAATTCCTCCTGTTTTCTTATCTTTCACTACCATTGGACTTATCCATTATGATTCCATGACTAGTTCAATGATTTTGGCTTCTAAAATTCGGTCTATCTCTACCTTTACCTTCTCTTTATACTTTAGATTCAGTCAGTAAGGTCTCTGTCTTATTGGCTTAGCAGCTGGTTGCAAATGGATCTTCATTTCTTTGAACTCCATAACTATCCCTTTCATTTATGAGAATGTAGTTGGGAATAGATCATGATACTCACACAATAAATCAACAATCTTCTCCATAGTTTCATCATTCCAGTAGTCGCATATCTGCACAAACTTTGGATTTTCTTTTGTCCCAATATTTACCTTCTGTGTCTTTAGTGGATGTGCATATGCCATAGATTCAAGCTCTGGTCCTTCTATTATGTGTTCCCCCTCAGTTTCAGGTACTTGTATATTCCTCGTCTTGTTCTTCTTTAGCAACATTATAACATTCCAGTAATTCATGAACAATCATAGAAGCTCTGTCTGCACTACACATAGGTACTACCTCCAGTGGCCCTTCTTCTAAAAATATATTGGTTCTAATGGCCTACAAAGATGCATCTAGTAATGGAGATTCATGTTCAAATGTAAATGTTACCTTAAACCGTTGAATTAGTTGGTCCCAACTTGCTATTTCTCTGTGCATTTCTAGTTCTAGATACAAGTTCTTAGGAATTGTATCTAATGTGTGTATAAAAATTTGTGTCCATTCCTTCTTCGATATCGAACTCCATATGATTCTGCATTGCTCAACATGATCCATTGGATTATCTACCCCTTTATACTTTTGTGAAATATACTCCACCTTAGTACCAAATCTAACTTGCATTAATCTTCTACACGTCTGCCATTCTTCTATTCCTTCTTTGTGTGCATCCCACCATCTGGATGGAGTGGCCTTCAAGACAACATCTAATGCCAACAACATTTGTTGTTTGGGTATCTGCAAATCACCTGCCTGTATGAAATATTCTATGTTAGTCAAACCATCATACTTGGGTGGGTTACATAGCTCTATTCCAATCCAATGCAATGACCGAGTAATGCAGGCAAATCGTCTGGTGGATAATTCGTGCACTATCTACTGCCAATGTTCCAGACCTTCCTATGCGTCTAACACACATGAGCTAATGCTTCTCCAACTTAGTGCACCATCTATAGTGGGGTTAACATAGTCATCCATTCACACAGTCATATTATAGAAGTTGTCATTTTCATTCCCTTTTGCAGGTTCTGTGTCTTAGCAACAATTCTTGTCTTGGGCCCGAGAGCATCCAGAGCTGCAGGTTGCACGAAGAATGCCCAAGCGTAGCACATAAAGCCCCATTTTAGGCTAAAAATCAAGTGAGCGGGCGAAATTACGTTGTCAATGGCCCAGATTCATCTATAAAAGCAGATCGACGGACGGCGGGAAATCGTGGTTAGCAGAGTTGCACCGAGATTAGCGCGATAGGTAGCGTCTATATTGCATGCAAGAAAGGATATCAGTTGTCCATCCAAGGACGCGTGGCACAAGATCTAGTCACGTCAGAATTTCGGCATTCGGGATTTCGAAGGGTGAGGGTTTCATGTCTTTCTACATCTCGAAACCCCGAACCCCAAAACGTCGATAAGCACCTTTGAAGCTAAGCCCATGGTCCTAGCACCCGGTCACGTCAAGCGAGCCTGATAATGGAGGCAACCCTCTTCTAACATCAAATCCATCTAGGTCATTCATCTGGAGGACATGTGGCATACATCCGTGCTTTCGCGGTTTGGTCAATCGAGATTTTGAGAAACGTTGCATCGTGAACCCCCGGTGCCAGAAATCCTGAAAGAATCGGGAATGTCCATTTGAAGGACACATGGCGCAATAGTTGAGCCATGAGTGGGGCCCTTTGGGATTTTCATGTTGAAAACACCGAGGTCATCTCAGCCGTTCATCCATCAACAAGGCTCGGGCAAATCTAATTTAAAGAGGGCGTAGATCTGGACGGTCATAATCTAGGCACTCAAATTCACAGATGAGGTTCTGTTCCGCACCCCCTCCGTCATTCTGGCTTTAATGAGAGGGGGGGGGTCTGAAATCAGAGATAATGTATGCGTGCATATGGACGGCCCAAGTCTTGGCGTTTAGATCTACGGTCTGTATTGGATTTCGAGCCCCCCCATCGGTTCTTCCTTTAATGGAGGGGGGGTCCAGAATGGAATTTCACTCTAGCGGGCCCCCTATCTGTACATGGCACGAATATACTGGTCCTAAGTCCTCACTGCTTGCCATGTGTCCCTTTCGACCAGTCACCTCTACCTCAGCACCTCCCTCCATTCACTGTCTCCTGTCCCTTCACCATACCATACCGACACCTACAACATCCTCGTCGAGTATGCCACATCTTCCACCTCTCATCCTGTGAGCCGTTTTGCTGGTCCAAGTGGCCCCTCGAAAAGACCTCCACGTCCCCAAAAGGTAGAGTTGACCAGAGCCGTCCCCGATCCCAAAAAGCAGTTATTGCGGCAGTTGTTGGTTGTTGAACATCAGCTCTGCCATAAAAGGAAGGTTCGGCAAAGGACTAATTCACAACGACTCACCTGCAGCAGGACAATCCAAAATCTGATGGCATTCGTCATAGGCACACGATCATTCTGAGTCTGCATAGGCAGGCTGTCAGAAGCCATGCAGACGCAATTCTTTAATGCAGTGTCTCGTTTTTGCTGTTGTTGTTGTTTTTGAGTACATGTAGGCGTTTTCGCCATTTTTGAAAAGGATCGATGGTAGAGCGAAGCTCCCAATTGTAAAGTTTTAACAGACACTCTAGCTCTCTGGTTATGCATCTGTATGTAAGATTTCTTGTTTAATGACATACAATTTTCCTACCCCATCTAGTTTTCATCTCATACTGAGGGAGTTCATGATTGACTGATTCACATGAATTATTGCAATTATGTTACGATAAAGGATTTATTGTTGCATTGTTGTATTCTCCGGTTTTATGCATTTGAATGTAAGAAGATCTTGCATTTAAATGTTTTCTCCTACAGTCTGTTAGAAACCTGATGTTTACAACAGACCTTTGTAGTTCTCTTATACAAGTCTTCCCCCTAATCACCCTTACTACGACTCACTATCTGGAGTTTATCTAAGACCTCACTTTCCCATTGCATGCCTGGCCTAGTTTTGGAGTTAGAACAACATTGTTTGAGTTAGCTTCCATTTGATCACCCCTTTTATAAACAAATCGTGACATAAACTGATGGGCGTTGGGCTCTGCTCCTGCAAGAAATCCAGGAGCGACTTTTGATGCTAACACTGTGTACCTCTTTACTTCTGTCGGATCCAATGGAATGATAACTTTTAAGTCTCCTACCTCAAATATCATTTTCCTCCTTTTCATATTAATAATTACCTGATTATCAAAGGCCCATTCTAACCCCATTAGTGTTGGATATGGATGAATATCATCCATGATTTCGATGATTTAGAAGTCTGCTATACTGTGCACCCCATCTATATTCACATGTATCCCTATCAATTGGCCAATTGGTACTATCTTGTGTTGGTTTGCCAATCTTAACTGGATGGGAGACCATATTAACTTGGGTTTCACCATCAATTCCCATGTTTCCTTTAGTAACACATTCACATCAGAACCCAAGTCTAAAATGACATTGCCCACATCATATTCCTTTATCTGTGCACTTAGTCTGAACTCTTCGTTGGTCCTCTTTTTGTGCAGTACCTGATTCACTACCCTCTGTGCGACAATAATTTCCCTTTCTTGTGCTCAATGATCAATCATTTCATATAATGCATTCAAAGCAGTTTCATCTTTCATCAAGTCTACGCAACTTCTCAGAAACTCTCTTAAAGTACCTACCTTCTCAAGTGGAATTTTTGGTATAGTACGATCACATACTGGAGGCATGTCGGCCACAGGAGGCGCATATGATGTTGATGCTACCCAATCCAGTCCTAATATCTCTTTTCTTGCCCTCTAATACATCTCCTTTTCTTGTCGAGGGTTAAATTCCGGTATAGGCCATGTTGATTTTCTCACCCATTGTTGAATCTACCTCCCTCCATTCGTTGCATCAACCCCTGTTCTAGCTCCCTCGCGTGTGACAATTTCTATTCTAGGTCCTTCATTGTGTTTCTTGGTTGATATCTTTTATATGTTCTGATTTGGGTTTGGGTTGTGATTCCCTCTTGTCTTTCACTTCACAAGTAATCGAGGACAATATTTTGTTGCATGATCCAATGATCTACAATATGTGCAGGTTGTACAAGGATTCAACCAGTCACAAGCTAAGTGTCCCAATTGATCACACTTGTATCATATTATTGGGCCTCTTCCTCCTATGCCAAAAATTCATCTTCCTTGACCTCTGCCAAATCCTTTTATTTCTTGGATTAAAGTCCCTTTGATTATTATACTGTGGACCACCTCCTTGTGTCGTAACATTCTCCTATCAAATCTTATACATATCTGAAGTGTGCTCACTCATCAAATTGAATGCACGAAAATCCTTCTCTTTGTGCCTAACTAACTTGTAAAAGTTATAAAATAAATTCCTCGGTGTACTCTAGTATTTATGCAGCAATGGAAAATTGGGTGGATGATGGCCCCATTTTTTACATATTTCACAATACCCTCCTCTTGGTAATGGATTCGGTGCTCCAATGGCCAAATACTACCCAAAATTTGGGTATTCATCCTTATGGTGGCCTTCAGTCCTAGACTTGGTCCACTAGATTTGTTCCCACTTCTCCTTTCCTTTCGCCAGTTCTACTAATGGAATGGTCAAGGAAACTAACTGTGTCTGGACTTGTGCCATCCCCCCACCTTCTCCTATAGGAGATGCTTCCAACTTCATTATAATCTCCAAAGCTTCAGGATGAAGCACAACTTTATGTTGTATAAACAAGAAGTGAATGTGTGGAAATAGTCTTGCAATAAATCATTCTTTGTGTTGTTGATCAAGAATCTAGAATGTCAACCTACCCATCAAATCCTTAAATCTTTGATCAAATTCCCAAACTAATTCAATCTGCACTTGTTTGATTTCATTCAATTCTGTGATGTACTGTGACTTAGACTTCGACTTCTTGAACTCTTTCAACAATGCTTATCTAATTTCTGCCAGTGTCCTTTCTTGACTTGTAGGTGTAGTACTATGTAGTTTCATGTACCATAATAATATGTGGCCTCTAAGTTTTCTTACCAACTACATAATCTTTATGGCCTCATCTTGGACATTCTTCATAGCCCAGATTGTCTCACATACAAATAGAATTTGTTCTGGGTCCTCGGACCCAACTCCCCGAAACTCAGGAAATCTCAATGTATTTTTTAACCCTGCCATGTTGTTTTGTGTAATACCTCCCTTTGGCGATGCTGGATGAATTTGACTAGACACACTACTTCAACTGGTCTGGCTACTGCTAATCTGTCTTCTGCAAATAACTATAAGTTTTTTTGATAAATCCTCAAATGTTACCTCAAATATCGGTGACACACACAGGGTCGTGGAATCGACACATGATCCAACCTGAGTAGGAATTACAGGCTCTTATATTATAGGATTGAACTGAGAATCCTCTTCTTCTCCTTTTGTGTGCAATATTTCTACGATCTGGACTATTGTGCATGGTTCTCTCCTCTCGTACTCACTGCACGACTCTCCTTCCTCAACCCCAGTCTTTAGCCTCTTGTACCTTCTTCCACTGCGCAATACTCCAAACTCATCTTCTTCTTCTAGTATATCTTCCTCATTTCTCTGCATCCTCAATCCTTCCCTTCCCTCTTCATTTATATCTTCATTCTTTTCTACTTTCAAACTATCCCCTAGAACCCTAAGTGCACGAAGCCCCTTAGCAATCTGACTCCATCATCATCACACACTTGTCACATAGCAACAACTTTATTCATGTACCCAATAGTTTCATAAACCTTCCGTGCAGACCCTTGAAGAAATCCCTTTCTGCAACACTATATGATTGGGTACAATCTACTACAACTTTTGTAATATAACGCCCCAGTGTGTTGTTCAACCAGAAATCAACTACGCAGGAAGTCTTATTGCTTACAAAATTCAATTGTCTTACCAACTCAGAAGTCCAGTTCCTCGGTGTTGCAGTACGATATCTTCCCGTATTCTCAACTAATATTTCTAACCATTCAGTTAAAATAATCAGAAATTCACCAAATAAAATCTCATGCAACTCTGTAAACACATACCGTTGCAACCATTGTTTTTCAGTCATCCGAGGGTTTCTATTCTCTCCTTAGGAAAATGATTGTTCCTTCCTTTCCATCCATTCTATGATCTCTTTCTTATTCGACCTCAAAAACCTTCCCTCAATTACAGATTCCGGGTCCCGACAACGAAACCATTTGTTGGCGCGTGGTTGTAAGACCTTAGGTTCAAGTTATCTAAACAACAAAACCCTTCAGATACTGGCCCTTTTAGCATCACCTGCATGCAAGTGAAGTCTCACCTGAGGTATCTACTGGGATTGCAGGAACCAAGTTTCTTCAAAGATGAGGGGATGTGAGGTCATCAACATGTTCATTGATACTTATATACCGAGTGTGCAATATTATGTGTCTCTTATTCCTTGATTAATTGGTAAACTCAGTTATAGAAAACCATTATAACGTTGTCTTCAACATAGACCATTCATTGGAACATTTATAATTATTGTGCATCACTCATATAAAAAACAGAGCTAGATCTAATCACACATAAATAGAAACATCCATGAACAATCACATAAAAAGGCACATTCAGACACATAATTTAACATGGTTCAACCAATCCTTGGGCTGCGTCCACAACGCTTTAATTCTTTATTATTCTTAGTGCAATTCATCTCAAGATGGTGCATTGTGCTACAATAGACACAACATGATATCATTCCCCATCCTACCTAACTACTTTGCAGTGAAAGCCTCTCTGTAAAATCTCCCCTAAACCTTTAGACATAGACTCTCTCTCATTCTCATCCTAATCTCTCAGCAACAACAATCTATTTTTCAACAACCTACTCTTCCCGAGCCATAACATATTTATACATAGAGTTTAGGGCTCAAAACTCTACCCAAACCATATGACAACTCATTATGACTGATTACAACTCATGACAACATGCAGTTCATGCGTGTTTTCTTGCCTTCACGCTTGCATGCTGCTTTTCCTTCCTTTTCACCCGCACGTTGTTTTTCCTACTTTATATCCTTGCTTTATTTCCTTGCTTTATTCCCTTGCTTTATTTGATTTCTTTATTCCAATGCTTTATTTCCTTGCTTTATTTTCTTATGCACCGCCAAATGTTCCTTTATTGCACACTTCTATCCTGAATGCGCCTTTACTGCGTAGTCCGATCCTGAATGCACCTTTACTGTGCACTATGATCTTGAATGCGCCTTTACTGCATACTCCGATCCTGAATACGCCTTTATTGCGCACTCTGGTCCCGCCTTCTCTTCTTTCCTCTGCTACTACCCATCTCATCAACGCTTAGGATATTTCTCCAAATTGCATCCAAAATGCCTGTCCAACATTAAACTAGATATGATAAGTAATACTCATGTAAATCATAGTAGTTGTCCTCTTATGTTGGATGGTGCATAAAACATTTGGACATTAGATTTGGCCCTCGACATTTTATTACAAGCAATAAAGCTTAGACAAATATACTTCATTTGTTTTTCATTGTTACTGGATTATGATATTTACTTGACTTGTAATGGATCAAAATGATGATTATGCTTTGTTGAGTGCATTTTCAAGTGTTCTTACCTAGTATGATAATTTATTCTTTCCTTATATACATAGAAATGGATGGAAATAGTTCATATGCAAACTCGATATACACTGCAATGTAAAAGCATATTCTTACTTTTAGCAAATGGGTACATTACAAATTGGTATCGGTCCATTGGTTACAACACTAAGCGTTGTATGGGATCAAGATAAATAAATCAAAATGGGGTAAAGACTCTAATGGTCATTGTAAGAGATAACTTGTTATTGTGAATCTCAAGAGTTTTGAAAACCTCTTCTCCGTTTTTTTTAATTGATAGTTCCTTTGGTTGTTTTTGTGCTTAAAGACTTGAGTTGCAATGATTGTGAGATGAATAAATTCCAATATGTTTCATTATATACTTGAACCTTAGATGTCAATGTGATGCTACCTCTCTAAACTTACATTTGTTTGGGAAACACAATTTTTTATGGGCAA
>JASDQU010242200.1:7000-19608 GCA_032191745.1 Picea mariana
CAAGGGCACCTTAAAAGAGCACTTAACCTATAAAACATTGAGCAGAAAGTGGGATGATTGTTTGCTGTCCTAAAACAGCAAAAGAAGACAGCCATACAGTTGAAACTTAGAGCCATACTAAGGTCAAGGACAGACCTTAGATGGCAGCCTCATAGGACCTCAGATAATTTCTACAGTCTTGAGGACTTATCAAAGGTTCTCTTTATCTTTTCTTGATTTTTATACTTTGATCTAAGGCTTTGCTTCTGTTTTCATCAAACTCAATGATTTGATCAATTCTATTTTGATGAAAGTGTTCGTCCAAACCATACTTCTGAACAGACTGATACACTGGAAGCTTCAGAGGAACTGACAGAGTGACATCAAGACCGTAAACTAATTCAAAGGGACTCTTTTCTGTTGAACTCTTCTTTTTGATCCTGTTAGCCCAAAGTGAAAACTTGATCTTATTATCCCATGACCTCTTGTTATCCCCAACAATTTTCTTAAGAATTGTCATTAAGTTTTTATTGCTAGACTTAACAAGACCATTGCCTTGGGGATAGTAATTTGAAGAGTGAGGTAATATAATGCCATACTTGAAACATAATGAGGATAATTTTGTTGAACTAAAGGCCTTGGCATTATCAATAGTTATCTTCGCTGGCACACTGAACCTAGTGATAATCTTGTCCTCAAGAAAATCCATGACCACTTTGTCGGTTGCTGACTTGGTGGATATAGCTTCTACCCACTTTTTGAAATAATCAGTTGTTGTGATTATCCAAGTATAGCCATTACTTGAATTATCCTTGAACTGACCAATGAAATCAAGCCCCCACTACTGAAAGGGGCTTCCACCACCACTGGCTGTAATGGTAAGGCTGCTAGCTTCTTCTTCCGAGTAAACAACTGACACTGTTGACAACCCCTAACCATTTTGTGCACATCTGAAAATATAGTAGGCCAGTAGTAACCCGCTCTGAGGATCTTGTGGGAAGTAGTTTTGGCTGCAAAATGCCCACCACAAAATTCTGAATGAAAATCAACCAAGAGTCTTTTGGACTCAAGCTCATCAACACATCTAAGTATAACCTCATCAGGGTTCCTCCACCCCAATCCATCCTGTATGATACAATACTTAGCTGCTTTTAATCTCAATGCTCTTCTTTTGTGACCAATCAAATGTTGAGATTTGGGTACCTTGGAAAGTGGTCCCCATGTGCTTATGAGTCTCTAAGCACAAAGGGGGAAGACTATTACCCTTATACTTTACTTTATGATTCTAATTTCACTTTGACTTAGGAGTTTTAAGTCAAAAGTGAAATATGTCACTTAAGTCATAAAGTGACAATTCATTCACAATGTGGGTGAATTAATAGACATAAAGCAACTAAGGAAAGTGGGTTTCCTTAGTGAGATTTTAGGATGAGATCTCACCCATTGATTAGACTTGGCTAGATCTAATCTAGGCCATTGATCTTTTAGGGTTGGCTCAAGGAGGCTAAAGAGAGGATAAAGGTAAAGGTAAAGGCATTTCCATGGAGCCATAGCTTCCATTTCTGAGAGGGAGCATTTTCATGGAGGAGGGGCACATCCAGGAGAGGAGGGCACATTTATTATCCTTCATATGCTCATCAGAGGAGGAGGACTTGTCAGATAGAGATGAGGTCTGATGCATAGGGAGAGAAGAGCTTGGGCGCTTGTTTCTGTGGAGACAGACATTCAAATTATGGCTCAGTTTATTTATGGTGATCATTTTTGCTAGGAGGAGGGCACACCTGTTGAGAGGACTCGCAACTACCTGGTAGCAGATTTTCTTGGAGGATTCGAGCTCTGACAGTTTCAGTGGAGAGGCAGCATAGGAGAGCACATTCTTGGGGAGGGATTTCTTCATTGGGTCACAGATGAGCTAGGGCGATTCAGTTCAATGCAGAGGGCAACAAAGGGAGAGGGCACACCACAGTTTGGGCACTTCTTTCTCTGGTTCTTGTGGCAAGGCTCGTGAGGAGCTTGCTATGTATACAGGTTCCATTGTATTTCATTACTTGTTGTATCTCTTGCTTTGATCATCATTATATAGACATATATCCCAAACTGGTTTTCCCCGGGGGGGTTTTATCCAGGGTCATGTTGACCAAAAATACCTGTGTACAAAAATGCATGTGTTAGTCTCTTAGATCTGTTTATTTTCAGCTGTAAAGATCTTTAGGTGTGTTGTACTTATTTTAGTATGCATGTGCTAACTTCTGGTTACTAAAACTACATGCTAAAGCACCTAAAATTGGAAGTGCAACCGTAACAAATCAGCAAGAAGTTCTTAGACTATTGGTTGTCCTAAAACAACAACAAATACTTTATTAGACAGTTGAAACTTAGAGCCTAACTGTGGTCAAAGACAGACCGAGTAGGCAAGCTTGATAGGACCTGGAAATCTTCATCAAATGACTTGGGCATGTGAGATTAGAAAGAAAGAAAATGCTATCAACATACCATTCGTGTTGTTCTAACTTTTGAAGTTCTGGAGGAAAACCTGGCCTAGATTGGCTGTTTTGACAGACTAGGTCCAAAGCTTGTTCATTTCCTTCTGTTAGCTGAGCTAATCCTTGACCTTTGATTAACTTAGTGGGTCTTATCTCCAAATCATATTCTTGTATTTTTGAAACCCACTTTCCCCTGACCCCCAAGCAATCTTGTTGTCCAAGGATATCTTTTACCGTTGGGTGAGGTACATACCCCAAACTCTTGAATATCCTATGTAAACTCGAAAATGCTTAAGGGATTTGACCAAAGCATATGCTTGCTTTTCCATGGTTGTGTAATTAAGCTCTGATTTTTGCAATGCTTTGCTCATGAAAGCAATGGGTTGCTCTTGACCCCCGTCATTCTTTTGGAGCAACACCCCTGATATAGTATCTTTAGAAGCAAAGGAAAAGATTTGAAAGTCTTTAGAATAATTTGGACTAATTAGCACAGGAGATTTACCAATTGCGTCCTTAATGTTTTTAAAAACTCTTCTTCCTTCTTCCGTCCACTCAAACTTGACATCTTTCTTTAAGAGTTTGAGGATAGGTTTCATGGTCTCGGCTAAGTTTGGGATGAACCTTCTTACAAAGTTGATTTGACCAAGGAAAGACTGGAGGGCTTTCTTGGTTTGGGGCAAAGGGACTCTTTGTATGGGTTGCACCCTTTCTGGGTCCATTTTCACCCCATCTTTTGCTATGATATGGCCCAACAATTTACCTTCATCAACTCCCAAAATTGACTTAGCTGGATTCAAGGAGATGCCATACTTTTGACACCTTTCAAACACCTGTCTGAGATGACCCACATGATCTGATCTTTCCTTTGAGGAAACAATCAAGTCATCCTGATAGATCTCAATGATTTTGCCCATTAATTCATGGAAGGAAAAATCCATGGCCCTCTGAAAGGTAGCGCCTTCGTTTAATAAGCCAGAGGGCATTCTTAGGCACTCAAAGGTGCCCCATGTTGTGGTGAAGGTTGTTTTATTTTGATCCTCCTTACTCACCAACACTTGATTGTATCCAGAGAAACCATCCAACATGGACATTATTTTGGAACCAGTAACTCTTTGGAATAGAGTTTCCATGTTGGGCAAGGGGTAATTATCCTTAATGCATGCTAGATTCATATTTCTAAAATCAATGCATAACCTTATTCCCCCGTTTTTCTTTCTAACTACCACTAAGTTAGAACACCATGAAGAATGCCTTGTTGGAGAAATGATGCCAGCATCCAACATCTTTTTGAGTTCTGCTTGAACCAAAGGTGCTAACTTAGGATTTTTTCGCCTAAGTTTTTGCCGGAAGGCTTTGTGTCTTCTTTGAGTGGGATAGTATGTTGAAACACATCATCTTTATGAGCTTTGAGTTCATCATATGTGAATGCAAATACATACCTATACTCATGGACAAGACTTATTAATTCTTTTCTTTCTTTTTCTGAAGTACCCTTTCTGATTTTTATGAGCCTTGGGACTTCTTCTGTCCCAATATTCACTTCTATGTAACTGCTAGGTTTTATTACTTCTTTTTTCTTTTTATGCATGTCATGCCTGTCAGGAAGCATCCCTAAAGTGGAGGTTGAGCTTGTTGAATATCCAACAGGGAGGTCCCTCTGCTGATTTTACATATAAGCCCAAGAGAATGTGGGAGATCCGATAGGGAGAACCTGGATCTCAAAGTTCCCGCCATATATGTTACACAGACTCTCTTACATTTCCACTAAAACAAAGTTTCTTAAGGATTTCTCTATTAATCTATCACTACTGACCAACCCAACATGTATGAAACTTACTCTTAGAAGATCAAGACAAGCTCGCAACTAGAAGGGTCAGGAACCACACTGGGAGCTGAGGGGAGTTGTTTATTTTAAACAAGAAAATAAATAACTGAAAGTAAATGTTTTATAATTACTAGTCTTCACTGACCAATCTCTTTAGAGGAGCTGAGGAGACGGTTTTTTGCCAACTTTGAAATTGCATGAAATAAAATCTAAACTAGCAATTAGTGTTCTACTTTGCAAAAAATGAAAACTAATCGAGCAATTAAAGTATTACTTTCCCATTTGAAATCTAATCTATGTGTTTGTTGTTGCAACTTAAAGGCAATGGAAGAATAAAGATTAAGAAAATTGCTCCAAAACCACAACACCAACCCCCTAGGGGCAAACACAAAGTGAGGCCTTCCCTTGGCTCACTTATTTTATGTACTCGGTTACAAATGCTCTTGAGGAGACTTGTGATCTCTTTCAAATAGAGATGTGGACCCTTATATAGATGGATCGAGTTTATTACAATGAAATTTTACAACTAGGAAGAAACTAGGTGCTCTTGGAAGTCCCAAATGCTCCAATTTATCCAAAATTGGCCAAAATCTCCCCTTGTTTATTTTACAACCTGCATAAAACAACAAGTTAATTTGGGCAAAGATGCCCAAAAAGTGGTTGAAAACCCTGCAAAAAAAATGTTAGTACATGTACATAAAATTTATAGAAAAAATGGCTAAGTAAACTAGAATAAAATTTACAAAAAAAGTGAGTTAAACAAGAAAGAAAAGGCTCTTTTCTTTCTGATATTATTTACTGTCCCAAAACAGAAAGTGCCAAGATATTACTTCAAAATTCTTTAGAACTTAAAACTACTTTCAGCCTTTAAAATTTTCAAGAAAATTGAAACTAGAAGTAGATTTGCAAGCTAACTAGATAGATCTAATCTACTTGCTCTTATCATGCAAAAATAAATATAACTTTAAGATTTATCTTGAAATTAGAAAGTTTTGCTTTGCATGAATTTAAAGTAACCCAAATTAATAATTTAAAAGAGGAGAAGGAGAAAGAAGAAAAGTGCTTTGAAACCCCTGGAAATTGGGCAAATGGAGTCTTTGTTGATGGATCCACAAGTGGGGCTATGTCTCCTTGAAATCTTGAAGGGTGAGGTAAGTGCAACCGATGCCTATCCTCCTCTTCAAATGTGAGATCTGAAAAATATACTTAGAGGTTCCTTGCCAACAATTTGTTAAACATATGATACTACTTACAAAGAAACTTTGAAATAAGCATGAGCATTAATTGAAATGAACATGCATACTAAAGTTATCACTTGTAAACAAACATTAAGATCAATAAACAAACAAGTTTACAATCTTACCCAATTTGGAGATAGCTCCTCTTAGAAGGCATAAAATAACTAGTAAAGGCAAAAAATACACATAAGCAAATTATACCTCACAATTAAGCATTGGACATAGAAGCTCCACACCTGAAAGTAGACACCAATGTAGCCTCCAAAGCCTTTTTATTCCAACAAATGAATGATACAACAATAGTACAATGGCACAAATCCCAAGCTCCAACTAGCTTATGCAATGGGCAAGTGCTTGTTTAAATAGAGAGGGGGGCACACTTCTCATGGAGGGAGGGCACGCCACTTGGAGGGAGATAGCTTGACAAGTGTGATAGCAAGGGCAGCCACCTTTCCAAAATCTCCCACAATCTTCCACATGTGAAGTTAAGTGGGGAGAGGAGTTGCCACCTCCCAAAATTAGGTGAGGTCTTCATATGGTGCGCCACCTCTCTCAAGGAGGGTGCACCTCTTCTTGGCCAACACATCAAAACACAATAGAGCATGTTCTTTAATCTCCCATGAAGCCTCCACATGTGTCAACAAGCCTTTTCTAACTCAAAGAAAGGAAGAGTCAACTCAAAACATGTCCCATACATGTTAACCAAAAAATAGGTTTGCTGATTTTTCTTGATTTTTTATGTCTTGTTTGGGTGTTTTGAGTAAAAATGACTTTTTAGTGATTAAAATCACTAATTTCACTCACCAAAGTGGGTACTTCGGTAATATGGGTGCTCTAGGTCAAAAAATGAGCACCCCCAAGGCGTATGAAGTCCCCTAGTACCACTTTTTATTACAACTTTAATTTTTAATTAAAAATTCCTGTTTTGCGGAAAATTAATGAAATGAAAAAAATAAAAAATCTTAAGGGGGACTAGCACATTTCCATAAAACTTTAGGAAGATGTTTAGCATGGTAATATACATTAGACACTAGGCTTATATCCATGTTAAGGTCTAACCATGAGTATATACTCCAGCTTTGGAGAAATTGAGTGAAAAAACTCTGAAATTATAAATTGCCTTTAGACAACAAAATATAATTAACAAGTAAAAAAAATACTCCAAAGTAACAACTCATGCCTAAGTCGAAGGTGGCTAAGACCTTTTACAAGTTCATCATGCAACATCTCTTATTACAATTCCTCGGAAGGTATGAAAAATATGAAAAAGTTGGTCTTATTGATTGGCTGAACTTCTGAACTCTAAATTTTGAACATGGAAATGTTCAATCTTTGGCGGCTCGATCGAAGTCCATCCTAGTGCAACTGGTGGATAGCAATTCCAAATCTTGTTCTCCTTGACAACAACTGACATCTCGATGTTGGCGATATTATCTTCAAAATCAGGGTTGACGATATTTTCCAATATTTTCATTCTTACAAGTTTGTTTTTCATTCTTACGACATTTTCCGATATTTTCCTTGATGTTGCCGATATTTTCATTTTCAGACCCTTGGCGATATTTTGCCGATGCCGATGTTTGCAACACTGGTTTCTCATAGTGAAAAAATGTACTACTGCTGCCATATAATTTCTATGCAATAAGTTTTTTGGGCATATATCTTGTGTGTTTACTCTATGCTGTTAGCAAAACAACCCAGAATTACCAGGCTATTAATACAGATTGCTTGCACTCGAAATGTTGACAAAATGTCCAAACCAACAATCTGAGTTAAAATTTGGAAAAAGTTTAGCAAGGGACATTACAATCTTCATGTATAAACTTTATGTATATGCTCCCTAAATCTTGGGAAAATAAAATGAATTTTACACTATTGTTGGCTTATTGGTAGGTACTAGGCACCATTAGTTCTTTTCTTCTTATTTCAAATCCATATGTTGTCATTTTCCAACAATGTATTTTGATGTTTTCCTTTGTTTTCTTGTTAGGTTTGGCTCTATTATCACTGGTGCAATAAAATCTAGTTGGTCAAGAAAGAAAGCTCAAAGGGATGCCAAACATGTTACTCATGGACAAAAGCGTCAACGTGGCTCTTTCTCGTTTATGGGGGGATTGCAGGCAATTTTACATGATACATTATTAATTTCTTTCTTTTGTTTTTATTACCATGGTTTTATTGATACATTTATTTTTAAATATGGAAGATGCATTTCCAAACAACACAAATTCATGTAATGACTTAGTATTCCTCACTTGTACTAGTAAATAATCCTTCAAACAATTTTGAGTACTTGCTTGTTAGTCATAGCATTTGCAAATAATAATTTGTATTAGTATTCCCCACTTGTACTAGTAAATAATCCTTCAAACAATTTTGAGTGCTTGCTTGTTAGTCATAGCATTTGCAAATAATAATATGTATGTTGGAAAAATAGGTTCAAGGGTCATTTACAATGCTTGTAGAAAAGTAATATGTACACTTGGCACATGAAAGTTAGTATGATAGTATTAGTGGATAATTAAGATTGCGTATATGCATTTGGTTATGGTGTAATACAAATACTCATAATATGTTGCGACACTAGCAAGCTAGCTTACAAAACTTCCCCCTCCCTGCTCTTTATCATTTCATAAATTAGTACCTTATTAAAAGATATACATTAAAACCATCATTATGGAAATAGTCTTAAGGATTTAACCAACTTGGCAAGTCAAAATATATATAGGGGCCCGTACTTATCGTTGAAGTTTGAGTAGCTTCAGAAGATATTATTATGATCAAATATTGTATTAAACCAAGACAAAACCCTAAAGAATAATATTATGTTATATTTGTAAAGTCGGCCCTATTGTGCCTTGGCAAAAGTCAATTGTAAATTAGAAAGGGTAAAATGTACAAGTCAGCCCTAACCTAATTCTCGATGGCTCAACTTGTATTTATAAGAGGATAGGCGCCTCACTTAGAGAATACACAACACAAGCTCTCTCACACAAGGAAAAGTGCGCAAGTCTGAGGAGGAGATGCAACTACAGAGGAAGGGAGTTCTGGTGAAGGGTTTTGGTTATCTATTGGAGGACTATCTTGGTCTAGTGGTGCGCTACCCTATTCTGGTTAGGGTTTCTGGTTTATCTTCTGCTTGGTGAGATCTCTCTTGAGAGAGAGATTGTACTTGTTGAAGAATCTATATTGAAGAAACTTTGTTGGGTTTTCTCCCCCACGAGGGTTTCCTAGGATAAATCTTGTGTATACTGTTGATGTCTTTCTTTCAGTGATCCTTATGCATGCAATTATTGTTTTAATAGTCTAAAGTTAAAGAATACAGAACACACTTAACTGCTTAAGAGAATTTTAACATGGTTTCATAGTGGGCCTGAAAGAAGCCATTTGCATAGTCTAGAAGAACTCCCTAGGGAAGTAAAGACCATAGGAATGTTGATGATTACAACTGCGTGAGACATCCTCTAGGACACAGACTGAGTGAGTCGGCCTGAGAGAGAGCCCATGAGTTGGGTGTGCCCATGAGATGGGTGTGTAGTTCCTCTCTGAGACGGAGATGGAACACTGTGTGCCCCTGTGTAGGGAAGATGCCCATGAGCTGGGTGTGTTGTCCTCTCTGAGACGGAGAAGGAACATTGTGTGTCCCTGTGTGGGGTGAGGAAGCCCATGAGTTGGGTGTGTCGTTCTCTCTGAGACGGAGATGAAATGATGTGTACCCCTATGAGGGGTGAAGGAGCCCATGTGATGGGTTTACTATTCTCCTCTGTGTAGAGAGTTGAGATGATGTGATACTCCAGATGATTCTCCTGTGAGACGCAGTGAGATAGAGATCTGTTGAGTAGGACGTTCCTATGGCTGAGCACAGGTGGACTTGCTCCTAGTGGCTGAGCACTAGTGAGTGTGTATTCTGATGATTCTCCTATGAGACGCAATGAGATAGAGACTTGGACATCCCTGTGGCTGAGCACAAGTGGACGTGCCCCTAGTGGCTAAGCACTAGTGGGTGGATGAGATCCCTTGCTATATTGTCTAAGAGTCAGACTTACTTGTAACCCTAATTGTGATGTAAAGGGTATAGGTAGGCCCCACCATAAAGTGAAAGATAATTAATATAAAAGATAATTAATATGGTAATTATTAATTATATTTTTAGTTATTGAGGGTGACCCTATTGTGCCAATAGATACATCATTTGATGTGATAAGTCTTGTATAAATAAAGGTGAATCCCCATTGAGGAAACACACTTATCATTGTGTCATCTCATGATTTCAGAAGTTGAGGTATGAAATTATGAGAACTGAAGCACCCTTTTGTGTGCTAGGTTTGGTGATGGTGTGGGAGGTCTTTCTCTTGAGAATATAGCAAAGTATTGGCTGGGTTTTATTCCCTTGTTGAGAAGGGTTTCCCAGGATACTTCTTGTGTTCTTGTGCATGGTTATTCTTCTTGTGATCTTGGTTTATTGCAGCCATTGTGTTGCTGCAAAATGGTTATGGTTCAGTTTATGCTAAACAGTAAGAAAATTAAAAATGCTTCAGCTTACCATAAAATTCAACATGGTATCAGAGCGGGCCCTGAAGATGACCATTGCACAGTTGAAGAAAGGCTGATATAAACCCACCGCTGGTATGAAGGAAGAGGGCCATGCCTCTCCTTAACTCCCTGTGGTAAAATTTGAAGGGGCCGGACCTAGTAACTCTCTGTGGTAACTCTCTTTAGAACTGACCGCAGGCCTAAGACCCTGACCAAATCTTGTTTAAGTATCTTGGACAACATGGGAAGGCAACCACCCGCTCCTTGGTGGCTCGGCCTGCTAGAAAATGGTAGCCGCAGCCTAGGAGTGGCTCAGCATGCTAGCTACAGGTCTGTATTATGGAGTCTGGACAGACTGAGGTAGCTGACACTCCAGGAGTTCTTGAGGCAGCCATAACCGCAGACTCAAAGCAATTTTCAGACTAGTTTTTTTTTTAAGGTCAATCTTTGAGTTAAATTTAGGCATGCTTTGAGACCTATTCTAAGGACTGTTTTAACCAAGTTAAGGGGTCTGCTCCAACAAATGTTATGAGGCATATTTAAAACTGTTCTATGGCTGAAAGATTAACCTTCTATGGCGGCAGCTAAGAGGCTTATATCTGAGGGAAGAACTGAGGCTATCTTCTGTATGAATTTGAGGCCATTACCTTGTACAGATCTGAGACAATGCAGGACGAATCCTTTATGGCAGAGTGAAGGAAACCTAGGGCTGGATCTGAGGCCTCCTTATTAACAAATTCATGTCAGGCTAAACCAAGTTCAAATATGAGGGTGTTTTCGTGTTACAACGGAAGTCTGAGGCTGTAATTTTTGTGCAAATGTTTGTTGGCAAACTTAATAGTTAAGGGTGACTGTTGAAGCAGTATTTAGACAGAAGTTTGACAGATTCTTCTTGACAATAGAAGGCATGTTATGAAGCTCAAATTCAACAGATCTGAGGCTGCGATGAAGGGCAAATTTGAAGCAGTTTAGGCCGGTTATAAGGGGAAATTGAAGGGCAGATCTGAGACAAGTATAAGGGCTGTTCTGATGCAAGTCTGAGGAAGAACATGGCAGAGGTTAAGGACTGTTTTGGAGTGAACCTAGGCTGAGTTTAATTTTTTTTTTAAAAAGTGCGAGCTACAGTAGTCTCTTGGCCAAGTGTGAGATCTGGTACGGGAGTAACTTTTGGTGAGCCACAAGGGTAACATTTGTTGTGAGTCTTTGGAGCATCCTAAGCAGGTTTCAGGACTGTCTTTGAAGCAATTATCAGAGGTTTCTAAACAAGAGTTCTAACACAAGTTTTAGAGCAGTTCAAGTGGAGATTTCAGATCGATCTTGGTAGAAGATTTAAATCAGCAAGGAAGCAGAGTATAATGTTTGTATTTTGATCAGTTCAAGGTCATAGTTTGTGCAGACCTAAAGCTACAATGTTGATGCTGACTTCGTTAGAGATATGTATGGTACAAGGTGGCTACAGGGGAAAACAAGTCTGGTTATAGAATGTAGCAGTGGCAGGTGGTCACAGGAAGCTACATCAACATAATTTTCCTTCTAGTCTATGGAAAACAAGCAAGAAATGTCATTGCTCATCATGACATTGACAAACAAGCAGAATCTCCATTGGTGTACACTCTCAGGTATGCACTTGTATATATTATTTGCATCATTGTCATAAGGGTACTTGCAAGAGGAAGGAACCCTTGGTGCAATCGTGGATCCAGAGGGATCTCAGTGCATTTAGAGGAACAACACACTGGAAGTGAAGACTCCAAGTTTGATTGTTTTAAATTATCATGCCTCTAACATACATTTCTAAGGTTGCTACATTACAAGTAGGTGTTGTAGCTGTGACAACAATCCTTAAATTATTTTGATTCTAGAGATGTACTCATGAATCTCTTCTAGGAGATATTCTTGTCTTGTGTCCTTTCGTTTGTTTTCTTGTTCCAGGCAGCTTAACAACCAGTGTTGCTAGAGCGTGGGAGCGAAGCGGGAGTGGGAGCGGGAAGCGGGAGCGTGGGAGCACATTTTTCAAAAAATGGTTGGGAGTGAAGCGTCTCCGGAGCGTTTATATATATATATTCAAAAGAAAACATGTAGAATGCCAAACTAGATGCAAAATTTATGAAACATGTATGTTTGTGATACTTCCAATATATGAAATGCCATCTAAATTCCATATTATCCATCATTCCATGAATCTTACGTAGTACATTAATGAATAATCATCCAAGCATCAACCATCTAGATTCTAGNTGCTAACAATTACACATACAAAGTAAGAAATTGAAATACATTTTACAAATACAAATACAAACCATATAGATTCTAGCAAATTACAAACATACAAACTTTAGAACCATATAATAGGTAAGTACATCTGCATCATTAACTTATCCACCAATTGTCAACATGAGTCATGGCCAAATAATTTTGTTTACAAAAATTGGCTATTTGCATAAGTACTACAATGATAATTAAACTGAAATCTAGTAAAATGAAAAACAATCTATTTCTCCTACTCCTATCTCCTTCCACCACCACGATTCCCTCGTGGGGGTACGCGTG
>JASDQU010242200.1:19708-60706 GCA_032191745.1 Picea mariana
CAATAGAATGAGGAGGAAGGGGGAATTGGAAAATGTAGGAGAAGACAAAAATACAATAATAAACAAGACATTTTGTGAACAATATTCAAAATTTCAACAAGAATACACATTGGGCATACCTATTTTGATGAATCTCCAATGATTTGCAAGTAGATGGAACCCTTTGTTGTCTCCTACAAGCTCTCACAAATCCTCTTCAAGCTCTCCAACTTTGCTCCAACACCAACACCAAGCCAACACCAAGAGCTCCTTCCCTCTACACTCCAACTCAAAGATGAAACAATGAGGAAGAAGAGGGAGAGATTGTGCTTTATCTCCCCTCTCTAACCCTAAAAATGCCCTAGGGCCCACGCACAAAGCCAAAAAATAAAAAATAAAATAAAAAAAAACAAAAAAAAATTCACTTTTTTCGGGCAAAATTTCGGGGAGCGCCCGCGTGGGTTTGGGAGCGCTCCGGGAGCGCGGTTCCGGGGGTTTGGGAGTGAGTGCTGTAGGTTAGGGAGCGTGGGGGGGAGCATACCGGGAGCGAGCGAGAGCGTGGAGGTTCGGGCATCGACAGGGAGCGTAAATAAAAGGTCGGGAGTGCGGGAGGGAGGGCCGGAGCGCAGGAGGGAGCGTGGTTCCAGGACGCTCCCGCTCGGAGCACGCTTCGGGGGTCCGAACCCGGGGGGGGGGGTGGGGGGACGCTTCGGCAACCAGGTTAACAACAAAGGAAAATTTTTATCCTTCAGACTTCAGAGGGAGTTACTTGACTCAGAGGGAGTCAAACTAATTGAGAAGAAGGAAGAGACATTACCTTCTCCCCTTCAACAGTTCATAGGGAGACAACCATTATTCCAGTTGATCCAGCTGCTCCAGTTGATATCCCCAGAGATATTGCAGTAGGGCATAAAAGGCATGTCTGGGATCGACAAACTCCGAAAGGGGCAGAGGGACATGCAACAACTCAAGGCACATCCCGAGAAAGCAAGAGACCAAAGAGTTTTTCGAGTTACCTTTCAACCATGAGCCACATCATTGATTCTGAGCCTTCTTGTCATGGAGAAGCTACATGTGAGGAGGTATGGAAAGATGCCATGACAGAACAAGATCGGTCTATCTTGAAGAATGATGTATGGGATATTGTTCTGAGACCAAAAGAGAACTCTGTTATGACTTCCAAATAGATCTATAAGATCAAGCATGCAACTGATGGAAGTGTTGAGAAATACAAAGCGAGATTTGTAGCCAGAGGATTCTCACAAATAGAGGGAGTTGTCTATGATGAGACATTTGATCCGGTAGCCCGATACACTTCCATCTGTATTGTTATCGCACAATTTGTAGCAAGGATAAAAGACTTGAGGTTTGAAGGCCAAATTGGCGTAACAGGAACGAATCCCACCCAATGTCACCACAATGGGATGGTTCTTTCTATTTAGGGAGGTGAGGCCCATGGGAGACGTCCTCGGTGACCTGGGGTTTTGAGAAGGAAAAGGTTTAAGAGCTAAAAGGTAAATTCCCCCCTCACAAGTCACCACCTAATCAGAAAGTTCGGTTTATAGCCAATCCGGAAGTAATAACCAAGAATTATCACCTGTCCGAGAACAAAGCAACAATGAAACTACATGTGCAAGTTTCCTTGCTGTTTAGTACTTCATATAATAAATGACTTTTTGATAATAAGCAATTGGTAAACAATATTATTGATGAAGCAAATCGAAGTTGTACAATAGCAATGATTACAATGTCACTTCACAATAAATGCTAATGGCATTCAATGTAAAAAATGTCAACACTTTAAAAATAACGCCTTAGCCAACCATTCAATTGCTTTAAATATGAAATAACTACTGCATATAAGATGTTTATAGCATTAAAGAAGACGACAACCCATAGGTTAGAGGTTAGTTTTAGGCTAGGGTTAGTAAAGTTAGGGTTTGTTCAAAGTATTAGAGAGTTGTTGTTTTTCTATCATAATACTCATAGGCTAGGTCTTAGATCAATGCGTTTCTTAGGGTTAATGGAGTCAAAGGGAGGACGCAAGAGCTGAAGGATCAAAAAATGTAGCAAGGCTAAGGACTAGAGGATTTAGCCTTGAGGTGTTGCTAGAGCAAGGCCTCAAGGACACAAACCCTAGGGGAGAGAGGCTCACCTTGGTGTAGATGAACTAGGCCTCGGTGCTCTCTCCTCCTTCCTTAACTCATTTGCAACTACGGCTAGCTGAAAATGAAGCATAAAACCAAGACAAGAGGGTTTGATGAAGCAGAGTGTTGCTACAGCAAGGCTCTATCAACAAACCCTAGAAAAATCAGCCCAAGTGTAGAGAACCTAGGCTAAAGGCATCTCCTTCTTCTCAGTTTAAGGATAGTACAACTAGCATATGGAGAGGGGAAAAAATGAGTGTAGCTAAGGCTAGGCTCAATCCTCTTCAGCATGAAAGAGTAGAGTGTTGCTATGGAAAGGCTCTATCTCATTTCAACAAACAAAATGCCTAGAAATCTTGACGGGGACATGAGACAAGGACCTACAATGTGTGCTTGTCCCCTAGGATTTACACAACAAATTATAACCATAAATGCAAGAGAAATAAAACTACAACCATTCATTCAAGAAGTTTTGCATAAATTTACTTACATTTGACCAAGAAATCAAGTAGCAAACCCTAGTTGTAACACCTTCCACCAAGATAAATGCCAAAAATGCCAAGAAAAATCTTCCTTCAACAAAAGCGCCTCACAATTTCAGCGAAAACCCTAGAATAGGGCGCAAATTTCAGACCTCACCAAGTGGTGAGTGAGAGATGATGAAAAAATGAAGGTGAAAATCCTTCATTTATACTGTATCAATGACCTAATTTACTTTTAGGTCATAAAAAGGCCGACAAGGCCAAAATATTGAAAATTATACTATTTTACATTAAATGACAAATTAAAACCCTAATCAAGCAACAAAAGGACGCCATCCCCTTTCTAGGGTGACGTTAGCCCCTTCTAGGGAAAATGCAACCCCCAGGAGAAAAACATTAGCTCCCTTTGGGCTTCTCCAAGCTGCCGCACGTGCCAAATGCCCAATCCATCTGCCAAAACATCCATGAAGCAAGGATGACGTCATGGACCTCATGGGTGACGTCCTAGGCCTTCCAAGGCCAACGTTCCACTAAAAAATGGGTCAACCCCCTTGTTGCCATCCTAATACACACTTGCAAGCGTGAGCTAAGTCCGACTCACTTAGTGTGTCCTTGGAGGCACAATGCCTAGGTTCACAACCCATGCTGTCACTTTGATCGGAACCTCTTCCATCTAGGCTCACTCCTAGGGAAGGCAAGGGGTATAGACCCTAGTTTCTAGATGAGATTTAAAGTTAAGTTCTAGGAGTTGATTTTAATTTGTTAAGGTTTAGGAGGAGTCTAACCTATGATACAAAAGCAACAATGGAAGATGCAAGGGTTAGTATGTGAAGCAAGCCCTTTCCCTAAGTCAACTAAGACTAGTGCCTAAGTTTGGGCAATGGGGTCAACTAAAGTTAAAGGGTGTTTTGTTACAAAAGAATTACAAGTTACTTACAAAAGAATAATTATTCACCACAAGATTAGATACAAGTAATAAAGAATTCTAAGTACAAAATGATACAACACAACAAGCTAACCACGTTATTTCAATATGCAGGATATCAAGAAGATCAAGGCATTAGCATCATCAACACATTAGGCCTAAGCATGCCCCAATAACACTTACTCTATTGGACTGCTCCTCAATGACAACATCAACATTTGCAAATCAAATGAAACTTAGAAGATTTAAAAGTTCAAGCACAAGTGTTTCACAATGATTGTGATACTCAACACTTAGTTATTTAACCCACAAGGTATTGTTAGATGAAAGATTGAATTACAAATATTTAGCCCAAGGTTTAATTACTTAGTGAGTTAAGGGTTCCTTAAGATTGAAAATATTTTATTACCCTTATTAGATGTTTCACCAAAAACCTCCTCCCCCGATTGCCAAATAGCTGCTGGATGCTCAAGAAGTGAAGCAACGAGGCCCACCCTAGCTTCGCAGGTCAACCCAAAAGATTGAGTTTTTACGGAAAAGGACGCTCCTTCACGCCGTGAGACCGTCCCCGACCTATCACCTTCCGTTGCCCTCCTCAATCCCCGTTTTAGATGGTGAAGATGGTGGTTTAAAGTACCCTATTAAGTCTATTAAGTATGTATATCAATTGGTTAGACTTTTAGGTGTATTTAGGAGTGTTTTAGTGATTTTACAATGCTTTAAAATAGTGATTTATTGCCAAGGCCGAAACTCACTTCAGCTTGTTAAGTGTGTTAATTAAGCTTATGAATGAAGAGCATCTAACACATGTATAGCAACGTAAAAGCAAGCTGAAATAACAATTTAATTTGTCACTATGATTGCACCATTAACATGAAGAAGCTTGTTAGGAAAGACTACTAAAACACAAGGGCAAGAACAACTTGCCAAAAAGAGAAAGGAGAACTCAAGCTTGCACCACTTATCTTATGTTTGTTTAAAGCAATAATGGAAAACAATAAGTATGAAAGAAAGCTTGAGAGATTTAGATGTATGCCTACACTATCAACTTATCAACAACACATTCACTTAAGTATGGTGGCAAATGGCCTTAAGGTGTTATAACATGAAAAGCAAAACCATTTACTAAACCATCTAAGCATTAACCATTTAGTGTGTTGTATTAGAGCATGCAAGAAAATAGATCTTGATATAACTTATGCATGTAGGTAAGTTGATTATGCCCCAAGGGCTTAAGCTTAAAGATTAATGTGTGAGAGATCTAGATCTAGATGATTTTAACCATTAAAGCATAAATAGATCAAAAGCACATTAAAACCCTAGCCTCACAATTTGGGGTATTCCTCTCCCAAAGTGTAGGTAGTTATTAAACTTAGAAGATAACTTGGAAAGAAAGAGATAAAGAAGCAAGAGAGAGAAGCAAGCAAGCAAGAGAAGAAGCAAGCAAGGCAAGCAAGCAAGAGAAGAAGCAAGCAAGGCAAGCAAGCAAGAGAAGATGCTCACTAACCCCACGTCCTAGCTTAGGAGAGTGATTTAGAGATAGAAAACTCAAAGCTAGATCTTACCCAAGCTCACATGTCGGAGGTAGGCCGTACCAATCCTTCTCCCACACTATGAGCAACTAAAAATCAACAAGAAGTGAAGAAAGTATGTCCAAGAAGCTAGAAGAAGTGAAGAGAAAAGTTGAGAATGTTACCCACTTGAAAAGAAGGGTCTTGGAGTGTTGTGTGGACGTTTTTGGGGTAGCATAACCCTCTCAATCAGATCTGAACCTGCAAAAACCAGCAAGGTATACTTGCTGGAAATGCTACACACAACAAGCAAAGATGAAGAAAAATTTATGAAGAAAGTAGATTTAGATGACCACTTTACTATGCTAAGCTAGCTGAAATATATATGGAAAGGACAGCAAGAAAGAATGAGAAAAGAAGATAGAGAAAATAGGAGCTTATGTGTGCTTTAAGGGAGGGCTCTTCCTCGAGGCATTCCCAATAAAACCCTTGAGGCAAAACCTGCAAAAACTTAGCAAGATCTATGCATACCAAGATAATATGGCTGAATGTGCTAATAAGATGAAATACTTGCACCCTATCTAGCAAACCCACATATATAGATCTACAAGAATACTCGTTGTTAGATCTACTCAAATAAAATACTTTACCCAAGATCTAGGCTATGCATAAATCAAATCAAACCATACAAGTTTATCTCACATGTAGCAAGAACACAAATACTTGTTGCTCTTCCAATGATCCTCCAAAGTTTCTCCTTTATATTACTCAAGAAAGGGATCTTGGAGAAATACTTGTTCCAAAACCCTAAGAGCCAAAGAATAGAAGAAATATGGAACAAGAAAGAGAGAGAGAGAGAGAGAGAGAGAGAGAGAGAGGAAAATCAAGTAGCATAACAATAGCTCAAGATATGGTAAAGATGAAGTGAGGAGAGGGATCTATTTATACTTAGAGAGGCAAACTCACCCCTCTTGGATCAATGCCAAGTGTCCACCACCAAGCACAAGATGAGATCCCAAGGGTAGGGCACACCATCTAGGGTTTGGAGGTAGATCCAGGGTGTGGGTGAGTGAGGGAGTGTTGGGATCACACAAAAAAGGTAGTGGGAGGCTAGGGGATGCGAGCCAAGGGAGAGAAAGGGGCCCCAACTCATAAAAACGATTTTTCTAGAAGATCCACAAGAGTGGCGTAACTCTCCTTGGAGGGTGCACCATTTGGGGGAGTGGAAAGGAATGGAGGGGAATTAATGAGAGGTAGGGTGTGGGGATCAAGCAAAAAGGGAAGTGGGAGGCTAGGAAAGGCGTGCCAAGGGATAGCATAAGTCTCCCGTTAATTTTTTTATCATTTTTTTACTTTTTGGAGACTTTCTAGAAGGAAGGCACACCACTCTAGGAAAAGTGACGTTTTTGCTTTATGTCTAGGTGAGGGGGTGAAGTGAGGGTTGGAAAAGGTTAGGAAAAATCTCTCTCACCTTTATCCATCTTTACTTTACCCTTTTAACTCATTATTACAAAATACATTTTTGCTATGTCAAGACTTAGCAATTAAAATTGTTGTTTTTGACTGATTGACACTCTGGGTGGACAAACCCATAGCAGAATTTGTCTGACTGAGCTGAAACTTGGTCCAAGGGTGTAGGGGGTCTCATTGCATTTCTTTTGAGCACAAATACCTCTATCAAAAATCCCAGGACCTAGTTTTTACAATTTTTGCTCAAAAATAATTAATTAATTAAATAATTAAACCTCCAAACTTAGGGAAATTTAATCAGAAATTAATTAATTAAAAAAAAACTAATCTAGACTCAAGGGAATTCCACGAAACTTTCTAAGATGTCTTGCGTGGTTGTCTTGCATGGTCATTTACATCATTTCCTAACAATAGTTACCAGAAGATAAGCCCATTAGAATGCCTTTCACCACTTTGGAGGAATTATTGTAGGTGTGAGGGAAAAACTCAAGGGAAATCAATAAGGCTGAAAAGCCCAATTGATAACCTGAGGATAAAAAACTCTCGGTGAAAAGAACTCTCCCAATGAACCGATCCCAAGGTAACTGACCTAACTATGACTCATGCAGACCTATTACATTATTGACCCATGCAGGGGTGCAAAAATTCCAGTGACAAAAAGAAGTGTTGGGGCCAAAAAGCCTTGTAGAACCAAAAGTCTTCACAAATGAGCATCTGATGATGCATCTCTTCATGGCACATGGAGTTGACCTCCATGTTGGAGAGGCGGTCAACACCCCTTAGGTCAAGCTGTGCCAGGGTGCCTCTGGTGGAACGTCCTCCTCTTCTCCGGTGCAAAGCCCCTGATCTATCTTTGTCCTGTCTCTGCCCCCTGATGGGATCTCAACATCCATCTGATGGGCTCTTTAGCCCCATGGAGGTCCGAATTGATCATCTCCCGATGTGTACCGGTCCAAATGGTACATGTCCGTTGGGCATGGTCCTGAACATCAAAAGCTACGTCCTCCATGGGCTCATTAGTCATAGGGATCATAGCAATGTCAATCACATCTCATCATCAATATTATTAAACATGTGCATAAAATCCCTAATACATCAGTTAACAGCTCAAAGGCATTACACAAGCCTACAATACAAGTTTGGAGAAAAAGGACAAGGCGTCCTATTGGACTAGTGTCCACAGAGAAGGAAAGTTCCTAGAAGAAACCTCATCCAAGTCATGTAAGTGGGTGATGTGGTCAGGGGATGTCCAAACATGTGGGTGCAGTGAGGGCCAAGGATGCAAAAATGTTACCTGTGGGTGCCTTTGTAGAAGGCGAGCTGTACCTGTCATGGATGCATTTTTTCCAAGCTCATTCTTGCCTTTTATTCTTCATTCTTTTATTCTTTTATCTTTTATTGCTTTTTGTTCAAGAGCTAATCAGGGGACACTGCCCTGGCGTGGTGACCAGTGGTGACAGCGTTACCCACAAGTATTTTCACAAAAATGAGAAGGTTGGCTCGTGATGAGACCCCCTTTCTCTTGGCCATGCAACCAAGAGTCACTGCCTTGGCGTGGTGACCAGCTAATGGCAATGTCATACCGTTAGATACCCATGGACCTAATAGGCTGGCTTGTGATGAGACCCCCTATCCTCTGGTTAGGCCTTGTTTTATTATTTTTCCGGGTCCCTCTTATTTCTTGCTGAGAAGCTTTTTATTGCTTTCTCGGGGATCCCTGGGAGAAGCATCTCAAGGCTTTATTTTTAGGCTTTTATCCTTTACCAACTTGCTTTTACCTTCTGGGCCTTTAGCCCCTTCTTCCCACGAGATAAGGTGCAATCCTGAAAATAGGTCAAAACAATGTCTGGACAAGTGGAATGGGATAGGTGAGCGGGAAACAAGATGGAAAAGTGGTGCCATGATGGGAGCGGACGATGGCTTTCAGAAACCCTCACAAGTGGCAAACCAAAACCTACAGACACAGGCTTGCTAGGGCACCCTGTCAATCCCCCCAAACATGGTCAAGCGGGCAAGTGTAAGATCCAAGGATTTGTTAGAAATAAAAGGAATCAGATGCATACATTCAATGGTTTTGATGATCAAAGTGACACATACCATGATACCCGGATCAATTACCTCATGGAGCAAGAACCTTCTCTGACACATGACCAAGCTGATGCTGATGGATGCTGCTGCTGCTGACAAGATAAAGATGCTGGAAGAAAGAAAAGGTGGGCCTCCAGAGCCAAGCTAAAGTCAATCCTGCTCTTGGTACTCCATGTCTAGGACCTGTGGGCCTCGAGACATGATCTCCTAGTTATCCCTGAAAGTGGGGGATAACATGTACTATCATCCATGAGTTGGAAACTACATCAGATGGATGTAAAGACATCCTTTCTCAATGGTGAGATTGAGAAAGAAGTTTATATCGAGCAGCCAGAGAAATTCGTGATAAACAACTATAAATATCATGTGTATAGGTTGAAGAAATCCTTGTATGGACTAAAGTAGACACCTCGTGCTTGGTACGAGAAGATGAGTGGATTCTTGATGAGTTTGGGCTTCAACAAGAGTGTTTCTAATCTTGACCTATGTTATCATATTGTTGGTGACAAGTGCCTGATCTTGGTCCGGTATGTGGATGATTCATTCCTCACCGGTTCAGAAAGACTTATTGCTGAATACAAGCGATCATTGACTTCTGATTTCGAGATGAAGGATCTGGGTATGATGCACTACTTCTTGGGACTAGAAATATGACAGAGAATTGATGAGATTTTCCTGAGTCAAGGAAAATATACAGTGGAAATATTCGAGATAATGGATTGCAAATCCATGCCTACACCGATGATGATGAACTTGAAGAAGATGAATGAGGATTCTGTCGAATCAGATGAGATTGATCCACATGTGTATCGACAATTGATTGGATCATTGATGTATCCAGTTAACACCAGACCTGATATATGTTATGCAATGAATGTGCTTAGTCAGTTCATGAGTCAAGCCGAGACAGACTCACTGGATAACAGCGAAGCATGTATTGAGATATGTACGAAGCACTGTAGGATATGCCCTGAGAGATGCCTCTAGTGTAGACTTGAGTTTGCAGAGATATGCCGATGCAGATTGGGCAGAGAGCGCAGTGGACTGGAAGAGCACATCCGATTGTTGTTTTACCTTGGGGTTTGCCATGGTTTCCTGGTGCAGCAGGAAACAAAGCTTTGTGGCCTTGAGTACCGCAGAAGCAGAGTATATATCCTTGAGTATGGCAGTTCGCAAAGCAGTGTGGCTTCGCAAGCTCCTGACATATTTATTTGATCATGAGATGGATCCTACCATTATTCATTGTGATAACCAGAGCTGTGTGAAGCTCTCTGAGAAGCATATGTTTCAAGATAGATTGAAACACATTGAGATAAAATATCATTATATCAGAGACATGGTGCAGAGGAAAGCAGTACACGTGCAGTACCTTCCTACCCATGAGCAGATTGCAGATATCTTCACCAAACCACTTGCCAAGACGAAGTTCGAGTACTTTTGTGAGAGACTTGGCCTGGTGGAGAATAGATCCCTAGCTGATATGGAGTGTTGATGATTATTTCCAAGACGAAGTTTGAGTACTTCTGTGAGAGACTTGGCCTGGTGGAGAATACCTTCCTAGCTGAGAGGTAGTGTCGATGACTACAGCCAATACAAAGTTCGAGTACTTTCGTGAGAGACTTGGCCTGATGGAGAATGCCTCCCTAGCTGACAGGGAGTGTTGATGATTGTAGCTGCGTGAGACATCCTCCAGGACACAGATTGAGTGAGTTGGCCTGACAGAGAGCCCATGAGATGGGTGTGTAGTTCCTCTCTGAGACGGAGATGGAACACTATGTGCCCTTGTGTAGGGAAGATGCCCATGAGTTGGGTGTGTCGTCCTCTCTAAGACGGAGAAGGAACGTTGCGTGCCCCTGTGTGGGGTGAGGAAGTGCATGAGTTGGGTGTGTCTTTCTCTCTGAGATGGAGATGAAACAATGTGTACCCCTGTGAGGGGTGAATGAGCCCATGTGATGGGTTTACTGTTCTCCTCTGTGTAGAGAGTTGAGATGATGTGATACTCCAGATGATTCTCCTGTGAGACGCGGTGAGATAGAGATATGTTGAGTAGGACGTTCCTGTGGCTGAGCACAGGTGGACGTGATATTACAATAAAGCAGAGACCAGAGGGGTATCTATTTCGCCAAATTCATCTAGAACTTGCACCAGGCCCCAACTGCATGAAACGACCTGGTTAGCTGCTCAAGATGACCCAAGAGGGGTGAACATGTCCCTCAGGGGATTTGAACCATAATGAGGGAATAGCAACACCCACATTGACATCCCTACGATATTTTCAATCAACAAATTAGAATAATTTATACAACCTTGACCTTCATGCATGTATCCGTTTATCCAACTGGCAAGCGCCTCTTTATGGATCAATTTTCAGTATTGAGCTTCTAATTTAGAGCTAAAATTCAGCCCTTGCATTATGTGGATATCATTAGTGCTTCGCTTGTCAGAAAATGTGTACACATAGCTTTTGTATAAGCATTCCATTGGTGAACTACACTGTTGTGTCTTGAGGCAAACGTAAAGAAATGTTTCTAGACAAAGAGTTAAACTGGATGATGGTACAATATTCTAACATGTTGCAGATTATTTGATGTTCATTTCTTATTTCAATACATTTATAAAGGAAACAATGAAATCATACTTCAACAATTTGCATAAGATATTTTATTTTTGTTCTTCTCACTTTATATTTATTATTTTCTCATCTAATTTGGAAATGGTTCTAAATTTGAACGTGCAGACATTGACTAATGCTCTGTCCAAAAAACTTGGAGAGGAATCCCTGAGGATGCACTGTTCTGTACTGTCACTCTCATACAATCTACAGGGAAACCCACCTCATAACAACTGGTCAGTTTGTTATGCAAGGAATGATGCTAGCTACAAGGAGCCACTGAAGGAACAGTCGTTTGATGCAGTAGTAATGACTGTGAGTTGCTTAAACTGTCAGATCTAATTTTTCTGTACACAGTTTACTGTCAGATCTAATTTGTGTGGTTTAAACATCGTGTCCACATGGCATAAGAAAATTATGCTCCTTGTCTTCAATTTGTCTTAAATCTTTCCCTTTCTTTTTCATTTATGAGGTTCAAGAAAGATGTTTGCATGTTACCCGTAAAACAAATTTCAATACTGTTTGCACTATTCAACAAAATAAATGAAGGAAAAGAAGAAGAAAATTATAAAGGCCATATGGTTGGTGAAAATAACTGCTTTCATTCTAATCCCTATTTAAGTCCTCAATATACTGAGCCTCTATTTTGAACTGTTAAATGAAATTGATTTTTTTTCCTAATTTTTATTTTTAATGTTATTCTTTTTTGGCTCTTAAATTTTTATTTCTTTCTATTTGTTTGTTTTTGGGTTTTATGAGTGAAATAGAAGAATTATACGAGGGACAAATTCTTTAGTTTTTCATTGATTGTCTCTAACTGGGAGAAAGGTAGAATGGATTTAGAAGAGTTTATGTAGACCATTGGCAAAGGGGATGCAGGTAGCATTTCTGCAATAATAGCATGGGGAAGGATATAACAAAATGTAAGAATGGGCAGGAGGGAACTAACTATATAATGTTGAAACTTGAAACTAATGTGCATCTTTTCATTCTTTGTTTCCATTAAAATTCTGTAATTCCTACATGGTGGAGATGGACAAAACTTTACTTATGATTTAACATTTTAGTTTGCTTCTTCAGGTGCCATTATCTAAGTTTCAAGAAATGCAAATAATCAAGGATGGAAAACCCTTTTCACTTGACTTTCTCCCAAAGGTGAGTATACATATTAATTTTCTATTCTAAATTGAGGTTATGTTATTCTCCCAAAGGTGAGTATACATATTAATTTTCTATTCTAAATTGTGGCTATGTTATTGTTCATATTTTCCAAAGGAAGTGTTCAGCGCTCTTTGTTTTGACATATGCATTTACATTTCCAAATCAGTGTCAAGTTTGTATTATTATTCTAATTTTGTGGTTTCGTATTCACCTAAATGCTTCTGAACTTGTGTCTTATTATAATGTTATTATTATAATCATTATTCAGTTCTTCAGTAACTTTTTCTGAGGTTACATAAAGGGTGCTAAATGGTGGCACTGACTTTGAGCTTTTCTCTGTTTCTTGCTGCTACAGCTTGCAACTCTCAGTTTTTGTTCTTATACATATTTGCAAAAAGAAGCATATATTATAGGCTTATTTTTCAGAGTGTTTTGAGGATAGGTGGCAGGGGGACAGGGGGACTGGTTTTATACAATTGGAGAGACACCCCATATTTTAGGGGATGGCACAGGGGACAGCAAGGTGTCGAACATAGGGGACACCCTAAATATAGAAAATATAAAAACACAATTTATAATTGTATAATAAACAATGCTCGATATTATTTTTTTCTGAGAACACCTTGCAGGGAAACCCAATGGGTTCTTTCCCACATTCATGGATCACATCCCTAGTAAACCTGTTGGTGTATATTTATGTGCCTCACCCAAGGGGATTTGAACCAGGCGCCTCCTGGCAGAAAACTAGCCAAATGCCTAGCAACATTGGCGACAACCGATTGAGCTAACCCCTTGGGCTTAAACAATGCTCGATATTATCTAAACCAATATAATTATATTACTTATATTATATAATATAATATGGATATTATTACCCCTCCATGCCTAGGGGTAACTAGAGGAGATCATGTCTCGTGGCCCGCGATGGAGAACATGATCCTCACCATGATGATGATCAGCATGTCCACAGATGGCAGCCCAGCAACCTCCTTCATTCACCTTTACAGTTACAGGTCAACCAAGGCTCATCACATCCAATCAATCCAGAGTATGGGAGACGGTAAGCCATCGTCACCATGAGGTATGTTAGTCCTTCTTTCATGCAAAGTGTTGTGCTTAATTTGTTGGGCATGTGGATGAGGATCTTTGGTTGAAGATGGATAATGGATCACTAGCTTGGGAAATTGTGTCAGTTGCCTTGTTTCACCTTGGTGGTTAGCTTCTATGCCCTAGTTCCATGTTGTCACCACCCAAGGAAAAGGGGTACTACTGGGGGGCCCTCACAAGGGTAGCGTTCCGTTCCCCACCATACTTAACACTTTCCATCCTGGAGCCTCTCATAGTGTACTAAACTTTGGTAATGGGTCATGGTCCATTCTCTCATGAGAAGAGGGGTTGAAGGCCCTGTTGGCGTCCTTATACACACTTGCAAACATGGACTAAGTCCAATCCACTTAGTGTGTCCTTGGAGGCACAATGCCTAACTTCTTTCGTCTAGGTTTACTCCTAGGGAAACCAAGGGGGGTAGACCCTAGTTAATATGTGAGTTAAAAGATTGATTCTAGGAGTTAATTTTAATTAGTTAAAGGTTGGGGGGAAACTAGCCTATATGAGAGGCAAACAATGCAAGTGCAAACCTTTCAATGCAAAGTCAAGCCTTTCCCTAAGACAACTAGGAATTACAACTAAAGTTTACAACAAGAGATAATGTAGTGTCCCCAAGGCCGAGCCCCGTTACAGATCATGATATATGCAATGAATTGTAAATGTGTTCTATAGGTTGGTGAGCCAAGTGTTGTATAAGCTGGAAGGCTTATGTGTTTGTTAGGCCAGGAAGCCTAAGTGTTTGAGGGCCAAGAACCTGCTGTTGTACTTGTATGTATGCAGAATAATCAATAAAATATAAACACCGCCAGGTGCAGACCGACCACGATGAATGAGTGAAGGGGGACTGAGCATCCACAGAGTGGGCAAGGAACTAGGGGCTGGAAGGTGGGAAAGGGGCTGAGTGTTGAGCCTAGGGGCTTAGGCCTGGAATAATATTTTAATATTATTTCCTAAAAAGCCATGTGCATATTATTTTATCCTAGGTTCCTAGCAAAAAGGAAAGGCGTGTACAGGGAGGCATGCGGATGGAACGCATGCAGTTCCCAGGGTGACAAATGTCCACCCTGACGCATGCAAATAAAACAGAAAGGAACAGCCGTGGGGGGAAGCTCTTGCATTCCATTCGACCCGACTGCCCTGAGCAGGAGCCATATGAGCCAGTCTGCAAGAGACCTCGTGTATGTTTGTTACAGAGAGGAAGCCTGTGTTGGGTGCTGAAGAATGCGTGTTTACCCTTGTTCAGAGCCGTGGAGTCTGTCTGTGAGAGAAAACCAGTGTGTGCGTTCCCTGAACGAAATGTCCATGTCAATTTGGGGGAAGAGTCTCTGTTTGCCCAGGAAAAGCTGAGCGAGCTTGTGCGGGGAGCCCTATTCTGAAATCTTGACCGTGAGAACATCCTGTGAATGTTGAACTGGTTCTTGGGAAGCCTGTGTCCATTTTCTCTGTGTTTGTTGTGGCACGCAGTTCTAGACTGCGTGACGCTTGTTGGCCTGTGAGCGACTCCCTCTAGGTGAGAGGGTGCGCAGAGGAAGGAGAGAGCTCTTGGAAGGAACCCTGTAGTTGCCATAGAACCCGGAGACTTCCGGTCCGGTCTGTTCCTGTAACCCAAGGTAAGGGAGATTGGCAGCTGAAGGACTGTCCAGGTGATAGAGAAGGTGCACTCTCCTGGGGTGGAACAGGCATGTGGGGAATGAGGGTCTGTGGGCAGTGAGCGTGGCAGATTCCTGGGAGAGCATTCTTCCTGGTGGTTGTGTGTGACTGAATTCCCTGTAACCTCAGCCTGAGTTTGGATTCCTTGCCCTGGGGTGGAGCCCAGTCCTAGCTCAGGGGTGACCCACTGTTGAGTTGAGGAGCAGTGCGGTCTACAGCTGGGAGGTTCGTGGAAGGCCTGCTTTTGGTTGGTGGATTTCTCCACTGTCACAAGATAAGTGTTTAATTATATTTTTACCACATTTTATCATGACTGTACTGGATCTATTATCATGTTTTCCGCTGTGTAAATGAATTACTGTTGAAAGCTATGGATTGTCTAATTATAACAGTAACTATATGTTTATTCTGAGAATTAAAATGTATCTCCTTGCTGTTACGCATGTGATTATACAATTCTGTATGTTTTATGTAAAAGTCCATGTACAGATTGGTTAGCGAGAGGTTTGAAAGCCTCGGTAGTGAAAAGTGACACTACAGATAAGACTTTACAAAAGATTACAACTAGATACAAAAGAATTACTTTGCAAAATTTAACAATTGAATTAAATACAATGAAATAAGGCAACTATCTACAAAAATATGAATGCAAAGAATAAGTAAGTGATACAACAATATACAACAATTGACAAATGAAATAAGCAAGCAAGCACTTAGCTAGATCTAAAATTAAGTAGATGCAATGAACTAACTCTAATTGATTTGATCTTGCAGGAAAAGGAGAAAGATAACTCAAGAGTGCATCCACAACACAATCACAACTCAACAAACCCAAACAATGAAGTGCCCCAAGAGATGCGCAACTTCAAGGGGTTGATCAATGGCTCCAATGCACAACTTAAAGAGATGAAAAACCAACAAAAGATTCTCCACGGGATAAAAGTGTGCAACTTCGAAGGACTAAAGATAAAGCTTGAAAAGAAAGCCTCCACGAGAAAATGATGCGCAACTCTTAACCCAGAGATTCAACTATCCACAATGCTCAAATAAAATTGCTTGGAAAATAACTCAAGATTAAAGTACTTGCAAAAATTAAAGAGCATGAACCATGAAAGTGAGATGAAGTTGAACCAAGGTTGATTGTGGATAAATTTTAGATTATTTAGGTTGATTAAGTGAAGTTGTGTCCTAGACTAGGTGACTTCCCTAAAACTCTCCCCGCTTGTGCCAAAAGGATTGTTGGGTGCTCAATAAGTAAGGCAAACAAGGCCATACCCTAGCTCCATAGGTCATTCCGGGAAACAAGGGTGCTCAACAAGGGGGACACTATTATTGTTTTCATAGCATTAGGTTAAGCATGAAGTTCATTCCATTTATCAATTAACCATAACCATAAATGCTGCAGCAACCAAGATCACATGAAGAAGCACCATGCACAAGAACACAAGATATATCTTGGGAAACCCTTCTCAAACAAGGGAGAAAAACCCAGCCAAATCCTTTGCTATAATGTTCAAGAGAAAGACCTTTACCTTCAAGAATATCCTAGCACACAAGAGGGTGCACAAAACCTAGAAACCCTAGCGCCCAAGAGAGGTGCACAACTTTGACCAAGAAGTGTGATTGCTGAAATTTCCAAAACTTGCAAGTGAGTGTGTGTCTACAAATGAGAGATTTCCTCTTACTTATATTAGACTTGTCCTATCAACTGAAGTGTCTATTGGCACAATAAGGCCGACTTCACTTAGACATATTAATTGTTTATTATTATAATAATTAATATTAATATTAATATTAATTATCTTTTACAGTTTATCTTTAGACACAATAAGATAGGGCCAACCTGTACCCTTTACACAATAACTAGGGTTACAGGTAGGTCTGACTCTTGAACAATATATATAGCAAAGGATCTGATACACCCACTAGTGCTCATCCACTAGGGGCCACATCCATAGGGATTCCATAGACCCAAGTCACTGCATTACACAGATGAGCTAGGTCCTCACACGTGCACTTATGCTCATCCATAGTCACGTCTTCTCTACAAATCTGCGTTCCCACTGCCACCAACAGGAGTATCATCTGGAGTCTTCACATCAATTCTGCTGCTTATTCAGAGGAGGCCATCACATCATCTTCGTTCTTATTCTCATGATGATGTGCCCAACGATTTTCGGGATTTCCCTAACTCAACAGATCGCTCTTACATCGGATAATCATCTGGAGTTCTTCTCTCTCACATCATGGAGGAGGCCATATCAATGCTGTATATGTCGTGTCGGGGAAAGTGTCGGCGAGGGTCTGGAATGTAACTTCTTGGTGACATCGGCCGAAAATGTCGGAATATGTCAGAAAATGTCGCAAGACCTCAAAAAAATACAAAAACACTCATTTTTTTCAATTTTTTAAACTTGTAAAGAAACAACAACATCAAATAAACACTTTGCTACATAAATATGAAAATACAATTAATAAATAAGATGCATAAGATGTCAAGTGGTCACATATCGTTACTAAACTGAAAATTCTGAAACATGTTCCTGATAGGATGATAGTAGATACAAAATCACATCAAATGATCAAAATAAATGTATCTCATGAGATGAATCATCATGAGGCATCTGGATACTAAATAGTACATGATAAAATGAAAATTATAGATCATAGGAATCCAAAATTCAAATCATTGATTTCCTCTCTATCGTGCTACTGCTGCTCTAGCCCTTTTACGGGTAAAGGGCACAAATTTTCCTTTGGAAGTAGAAGGTGGTCGTGGAGGTACTCTAGATGAGCTTGGAGTGGAAGCTCCAGCTGCTCCAGATGCTACATCTGATGTGGTAAGTGATGGGGACGAGGTGGAAGGAAAAGTGTGTTGCCTCCCAGTCCCAACGGACCCAAGTCCAACTCCAGGTATAGCTCTCCGTGGAGGTGGTGGTGGCATTGGATCCACTGGAAGTCCAATCTCCTCCTCAGCCTCTGTATCCACTGGAAGAGGAACATCGTCCTCCTCCTCCTCCTCCTCTGTTGCCCCCTCTTCCCTCAAATCATCTACATGCTCATCTTCCGTTCAAAAACAACAAGAAGCGGCACATTGCAAACCCTAGCCTAACTCTAAAAATTTAAAAAACAAAGTTCAAATCTTCAAGTTCAAACTTCAAACAAATAAAAGAAAAACGTTTTTTATCATACCTGGAAATCTTGATCTCTCCGCTGGCGCTAATGGAAGCAAGATCCTTAGCTTTCTCCTCCTTGGATAGATGCACAATGGCTTTCCTCACACCTCTCTAGCTCTCTCACACTTCACAAATGAAATAATGACCAAAGAAAGGCACTTGCGGCCTCTAAAACCCCACTCGCACGCACTTTACCCGCAAAAAAACTCAGTAGGCCAACATATTGGAAAATGTCGGGACACATTGGCAAAATTTCGGGACACAATGAAAGTGTCAGATATGTCACGAAATTTTCGGGGGAAAGTTTCGTCCAGGGGAAAATGTCGGCGACATATCCGATATTTCAAAGATATATTCAAAAGTGGGCCATATACATTCCTAGCCCTTGTCCTAGGTTGGAACCACGAACCCTTTATTAGGGGCTTTCTCTCAGGTTTGTAAGCTGAGAGTAACACTTCACATAGATGCTATATTCCACATCTCACAGGTTTGTAGGCTGGAGGATGTCTCCTATAACTGCATTCATTAACACTCCCTCTCAGCTAGGGAGGCATTCTCCATCAAGCCAAGTCTCATACTGATGTACTCTGAGTTTTGTTTTTGGCTAATGTTTTCCATACTCCCTCTTAACTCGGAAGGAGTTCTTCACCAAGTAAATGTTTGCAGTCTGCTCAGGTGTGGGAAGGTACTTGCAAGTATACAATTTTTCTTTTGGATCATATCTTTGATATGAAGATATTTCATCTCGTCCTGTTTTGAACCATCAGAAAACACTGGAATCTCAAGGAGCTTTACATACGACTCTTAGTTATTGTTGTCGCCTTATACACACCTGGGAGACGTGGAAGAAATCTTCAATCCACTCGGTGTGTCCTTGGGGGCAAGTTAGAGTGAAGGTGCTGTCACCTAATCCTCAACTCCTCCGTCTAGGCTAACTCCTAGCAAAGCCAAGGGGGGTAGTCCCTAACAAATATACTATGGCTTGAACTAAGCTAAGTACAAGAAATTAAATCTAGGAGTTTATTCTTTTCAACAATCAACCATAAACTGATAAAACATAAACTAAATATTCACCACGATATAAACAATAAGCATATATTTGCATAAAAGGATACTGAGATACAATTGTTAGATGCAAGTAACATTAAATTTGCTTCAAATAGATAACCCAAATGTAAAATGAAGCATGTGGCTTTGTTGAGTGTAAACAATGAGACCAATGCCTTAAAGGGAATCGTGGGCAATGTAGTTCGCGTGTTTTATTAGGATAAATTGATGTTGAGTTAATGAGATTGTTTGGGCCTCCTTATGTATCATTCACCAATCTAAAACTTGTCGACCAGGTGTGCCACAGATCCAACTAGGCAAATTGCCAGGTGATTTAACACACTCCACCCAGGGTAGAGGTCTTAGACAAATGATAGCACTTAGAGATTGTTCTAATTAATCTATCAACCACTGACCAACCCAGCGTGTATGAAACTTACTTCCAGTAGATCGAGACTAGCACGCAACTGGAAGGGTCAGGAACCGCACTAAGAGTTGAGGGGAATTTGTTTATTTTAAACAAGAAGTAAACAACTGAAATTGAAATGTTATGCTAATTACTAATCCACATTGACCATGCCTCTTTCGAGGAGCTGAGGGGATGGTTTATTTGCCAACTTGAAATTGCAAGAAGTAAGGCTAATCTAGCAATTAAAATGTTACTTTCCAAAAATGAAATCTAATCTATGTGAAGGTTTATTCAACTTTATTGTTTAATGTGAGATAGTTTGAACATTTAAGCAAAGGAAAGAAAACTGAATGAAAGAAAGTCCAAAATCACAACACCAACCCCCCTAAGGGGAAAACAAAGAGTGAGGCCTCTCTTGGCTCATTTATTTTATTAACTCGGTTACAAGTGCTCTTTTAAGAGTCTTTAGATCTTTTTGAAAGGGACTTTGGATCCTTATAATGATGAATCAAGGTTTTACAAGTTACAAGAATCTTTAGGAAGGTGTAGAGTCCTTCTGGAAGTCCCAAATGCTCCTAATCTGCCAAATTTTGGCAGAATTTCCCCTTGTTTATTCAATGACCTGCACAAAACAGCAAACAAAAGAGTACAAAGATAGCCAAAAACACTTTAAGAGTGTCTTTGGTTATTAGTGGAAATCTAAAAATACGTCTAAGTTAAAATCTACAAAACTTTGCAAAAAGGAACTAAGAAACTCAAGCTAAAAAGCTTGTTTCCTTAGGGTCTTTTGTGCATGTTCTAAAACAACAAGTTAAAAACACTTAAATGCTAGATTTGAACAATGAAAACACTTGGAAAATATTAGCTTTTATCCCTCTAAAAATTGCAGAAAATTATTTGAGCAAAGGGACTATTTTCCTACACTCGATCTAGATTATTAATATAGAAAAATTTGAAACAGAAATCAGATCTAAGCTATCACTTGCATGCATGAAAGGAACTGATGATTTAGCTAGATAAACTAGATCCAAACATGCTTGCATATATATGTAAAGTAACCCAGAAATTTGATTTAAAGAGAAGGAGAAAGAGAACAAGCTTGTGCTTGGAATATGTTGGGCAATGGAGTCTTTCTTTGGTGAATGGAGGGATCTTCTTCAAAGGACTTGGAAAAGCGGAAGAGTCAAGCTAGATCATCAACTTCTCCAAGTTGAGGTATTAACTACTTCAATCACTTGCAAAAAAGAGGGTTAGAAGATGGTATCACCTACAAAAGAGACTTCAAAACACAATATGTTAAACCAAACAAATATTGCATCTAAAAATCGCTTTTATAAATGAATAGCAAGATCACTAATCAAACTAGCTTAGCAATCTTACCCTAGTGAGTAATAGTACTCCTATAAGGCCAAATCAACCACAATACAAAAGCAAGAGAAATAGAATAATATCACCTCATGCACATAAGCATCCACATACTTGGACAATCCACCAATTTGACCTCCAAAGTCTTATTTTATTCCACAATTGCAAAGAGTATTACAAATATCAATGTTACAACAAACAATTATTCCCAAGCTCCAATTAAATGCAATGGGAGAGTATGCTTCAATATATAGCAAATGGTGAGGAGTCCCAATGAAGGAGGGCGCACCATGTGTAGGAGAGGGGCGCACCAAGTGGAAGAGGAGAGCAGCCAAGTGTTGAGGTAATGGCTGCCACCTCTCCATCAACCCAAAATAATGCCAAGTGTGAACGAATAGGAGGGTGTGGGTGCGCCACCTCTCAAGAGGTTGGCTGCCCCATACGGGAATGCACCACCTCTCAAGAGGGGCGCACCTCCTTATTGGCACATGCTTCAAATCAATATCAACACATGCCTTCTTCATTCCTTTAACCAATAGGAAGCATCCAATTGCTGCCACATAGCTTTTTGGAGTTTTATTTGTCTCCAACATGTCCCCACATGTTTTCTTGATTTTTGCTTTTGCTGATTTTTTTGATTTTATTTGTGTTTTTTGAGAAAAAATGATTTTTAAGTGATTAAAATCACTATTTTTGCTCAACTAAGTGGGTACTTAGGTAATATGGGTGCTCTAGGTAAAAAAGTTAGCATTTCCATGGAATATTAAGTCCCCTAGTACCACTTTTTTAATACATCTTTAATTTTTAATTAAAAATTGTCGAATTCTGACAATTTTTTATTTAACTGAAAACATTAAAAAAAACCTAGGGGGGACTTGGCACATTTCTATAAGACTCTAGGAGTATGTTTAACATGGTAGTATACATCAGAAACTAGGCTTAGATCCATGCTAAGCCCTAACCGTGGGTATATACTCTGACTCTGGAGGGATTGAGTGAAAAAACTCATAAATTATAAATTGCCTGAACGACAAAATATAATAAATAAGTGAAAAAACACTCCATAGTACAACACATGCTTAGAACTAGGTGGCTAAGACCTTTTACAAGTTCATCATGCAACATCTCTTATTACATTTTTTTATGGAAATGTGAAAAAGTTGGTCTTTATTTATCGGTTGAACTTCTATACTCTGAATTTTGAACAAATAATGTTCACACTTTGGCGGCTTGCTGGAAGTCCATCTTAGTGCAACTTTGATGGATAACATTGGCTCCATATGGGGACGTGTGCTTGATCTTTTATTCTTTGAAGGAAATCATACGAGAATCCAGAATCACATGACCTGCAGTCACCGACACTTTGTCAATAACATGTCCACATATAAAATCCAAAATTAAACATAAGCTGCATAAATAATATACATGTATATATACAAATTTTGAAAAAAATAAACTATGTACAAAATTTACAAAATTAAACTATATACAAAAATAAACTATGTACAGGAAATAAATAAATTTAAAGTACAGAGGATAGGGTTTAGAGAATATGATACAGCAGATGCCCCATGAACATCATATGACTTCGTTGAAGAAGAGTTTGAGAAGTTGACCATTTACTAGTAGTGGCCACTTCTCACCGTCCAATTTGCCTAGGATAAAGGAGTTCTTTCCAACTACATCCTGGATAATATATGGCCCTGCCCATAGACTGTCAAATTTTCCGTGGCCTCTTGGTTTCTCTTTCCCTGTGTCCCATAGGAGGACCGTATCACCTGCTTGGAAATCCCTTTGTCTTGAGGACTTATCAAAAGTCTTCTTTATATTTTCCTGATTTTTTATACTTTGATCTAGGGCTTTCCTTCTATTTTCATCCAACTCAATTATCTAATCTATCCTGCTCTGATGAAAATCCTCGTCTAAACCATACTTCTGGACAAACTGATACACTGGAAGCTTCAGATGAACTGGCAAAGTGACATCAAGACCGTAAACCAACTCAAAGGGGCTCTTTCCTGTTGAACTCTTCTTTGTGATCCTGTCAACCCAAAGTGCAAACTTGATCTTATTAGCCCATGACCTCTTGTTATCCCCAACAATTTTCTTAAGAATTGTCATTAAGTTCTTGTTGCTAGACTTAGCAAGACCATTTCCTTGGGGATAATAATTCGATGAGTGGGATAATATAATGTCGTATTTAAAACAGAATGAGGATAGTTCTGTGGAACTAAAGGCCTTGGCATTATCAGTAGTTATTTTTGCTGGCACACCAAATCTAGTGATAATTTTGTCTTCAAGAAAGTCCATGACCACTTTATCGATTGCTGACTTGGTGGGTATAGCCTCTACCCACTTTGTAAAGTAATCAGTTGCCGTGATTATCCAAGTATAGCCATTACTTGAATTATCTTTGAACTAACCGATGAAATCAAGCCCCCACTGCTGAAAAGGGGCTTCCACCACTACTGGCTGTAAAGGTAAGGCTACTAGCTTCTGCTTCCCAGTAAATAACTGACACTGCTAACAACCCCTAACCATTTTGTGCACATCTAAAAATATAGTAGGCCAGTAGTAACTTGCTCTGACGATTTTTTGGGCAGTGGTTTTGGTTGCAAAATGCCCACCACAAAATCCTGAATGGAAATCAACCAAGAGTCTTTTGGACTCAAGCTCATCAACACATCTAAGTATTACCCCATCGGGGTTCCTCCACCCCAATCCATCCTGAATAATACAATACTTAGCTGCCTTTAATCTCAATGCTCTTCTTTTGTGACCAATTAAGTGACTTGGGCATGTCAGATTAGAAAGGAAGAAAATGATATCAGCATACCATTCGTGTTGTTCTAACTTTTGAAGTTCTGGAGATAAAGCTGGCCTAGATTGGCTGTTTTGACAGACTAGGTTCAAATCTTGTTCATTACCTTCAGTTAGCATTTGAGCTAATCCTTGACCTTTGATTAATTTGGTGGGTTTTATCTCTAGATCATACTCTTGTATTTTCGAAACCCACTTTCCTCTGACCCCCAAGCAGTCTTGTTGTCCAAGGATATCTTTTACCGCCGGGTGAGGTACATACCCCACAACTCTTGAATATCCTATGTAAACTCGAAAATGCTTAAGGGACTTGACCAAAGCATATGATTGCTTTTCCATAGTTGTATAATTAAGCTCTGAATTCTGCAATGCTTTGCTCATGAAAGCAATGGGTTGCTCCCGATCCTCGTCATTCTTTTGGAGAAACACCCCTACTATAGTATCCTCAGAAGCAAAGGAGAAGATTTGAAAGTCTTTTGCATAGTTTGGACTAATTAGTACAGGAGATTTACTAATTGCGTCCTTAATACTTTTGAAAGCTCTTCTTCCTTCTTTTGTCCATTCAAACTTGACATCCTTCTTTAAAAGTCTTTGAATAGGTTTCATAGTTTCGGCCAAGTTTGGGATGAACCTTCTTACAAAGTTAATTTGACCAAGGAAGGATTGCAAGGCTTTCTTGGTTTGGGGTAAAGGGACTCCTTGTATGGCTTGCACCCTTTCTGGGTCCATTTTCACCCCATCTTTTGTTATGATATGACCCAACAACTTACCTTCATCAACTCCCAAGGTTGACTTGGATGGATTCAAGAAGATGCCATACTTTCGGCATCTTTCAAACACTTGTCTGAGATGACTTATATGATCAGATGTTTCTTTTGAAAACACAGTCAAATCATCCTGGTATATCTCAATGATTTTGTCCATCGATTCATGGAAAGAAAAATCCATGGCTCTCTAAAATGTGGCCCCTGCATTCAATAATCCAAAGGGCATTCTAAGGTACTCAAAGGTGCCCCATGGTGTGGTGAAAGTTGTCTTATTTTGATCCTCTTTCCTCACCAACACTTGATTGTATCCAGAGAAACCATCTAACATAGACATTATTTTTGACCCAATAACTCTTTGCAATAGAGTTTCCATGTTGGGCAAGGGGTAATTATCCTTAATGCATGCAAGATTCAGATTTCTAAAATCAATGCATAGCCTTATTCCCCCGTTTTTCTTTCTAACTACTACCAAGTTAGAACACCATGAAGAATGCCTTTTTAGGGAAATCATGCCTGCATCCAACGTCTTTTTAAGCTTTGCCTGAACCAAAGGTGCAAACTTAGGATTTATTCGCCTAGGTTTTTGCCGGAAAGGTTTTGTGTCTTCTTTGAGTGGGATAGTATGTTGAAATACATCATCTTTATAAGCTTTGAGTTCATCATATGTAAAAGCAAATAGTTCCCTATACTTGCTGACAAGACTTATTAATTCTTTTCTTTCTTTTTCTGAAGTACCCTTTCCGATTTTTATGAGTCTTGGGACCTCCTCTGTCCCAATGTTTACTTCTATATAGCTGCCAGGTTTTATCAAAGATCTTTTCTAAGGCCATTATTCCTCTAGGGACTGGATTATTTATTGGGTTGTCCTCTTCAACATAATCTTTGCCTTCTTTATAATTGACATTGAAATCTGAGAATTCTTGAACATTATGAATGAATCTTAGGATTTATTTGTCATCTCTGAAGACTTGCCAATGATCAACATTGTCTAGAACTGAAGATCTAAAGATTATTTCTAATTTTCCCTCTCCTTTCATTAAATCCTCTGAAGGCTAGAGGGTTGAAGCTGCCATTGCCAAACTGTCAGCTAGACTGTTCTGATCCCTAGGAATTGAAATGAGATCCATAGCATCAAACATTTCTATGGTATCCCAAATTGCATTTCTGTATCTTCTTAAACTTTCACTTTTGCATGCAAATTTATTTTTAACCTGGAGAATGACTAAGTCTGAGTCACCCTTGACACTTATTATTTTTATCCCCATATCTTTTGCAATTGTTAGACCAAGTAGAAGTGCTTCATACTCAGCCACATTATTTGTTGCATCAAATTCTAATCTAAATGCAAAATTGTAAGACTTTCCTGTTGGTGAAACTAGGACAATCCCAGCCCCTTTTCCTGATCTCGAATGTGCACCATCAAAGTTCATCTTCCAAGCCTTATTACTTTTCTTTTCATCCTTAAACTTTTCTTCAGCTGATGCTAAGAAGTTTGAACAAATAGAGAAATTATCCATGTCAGATGTTTGGCAGAAGAACTCATTAAATTGTTCTTGAGGGTCTTCTATATGGTACTTCGTTTATGTCTCCCTAAAGAGTCTGAAATGTTCTGTTGATGGAGGAGGGTATGGGATAGTTGCAAAAGATAAATCCATGTTTATGAAACCACCCATGTGAGCTCCCCATTTTCTTGAGAGAAGCATACCCCAAGCATCTGGCACATCAATTACAAGCACATCCATCTTAAAGGCAACCTCTGGGCGGAAAGCTAGCTTAACTTGCAGATCTATGATGATCCCAAAGGGTTTCAATTTCCCTGGAATCCATGGCACATATGTTTTAATAGGGCCTTGTAACCATAAGGCCCAGCCTTTGCATAATTCCTCTAGTAATGATGTTGGATGAAGCTCCAGAATCATACATGTAGTTGTGTAACTATTGGTCATTTATTTCTAGAGACACAAAGAAAGGGGGATTCTCTTCCTTGTTTCTATCTCTGCTAGTTAAAACCACCGACAGAGCTTTATGCTGTACCTTTTCTTTTTCCTGACTCTGGACAACTTCTTGATTTTTAACCTCTTTACCATTAGGAGCACTTATTGCTTTAAGTAATTTTTCTTTCTGTGAAGGGATTTTCAGAAGGTCTGATACTGGAACCAATATATTAGCATTCAAAATCCAACTACCTAAATCAATAGATAGATCAGTAATTGGAATAGGAGTAGTTACCTTGGAAAAATTTGCTTGAGATTTGCTTGTAGCTTCTCTCCCTTTTCTTTGGTAAACTATTCCCTTATGTCTGGCCATCTCTAGGATCTGCTCTTTTGTGGGCTTGTGTCCATACAGCTTGGTGACATTATCATACTCTTCAACCACTTCATTTGTTTGTTCACACCTTTCTTGCATTTTGAGCCAATGATCCGTTGACAACAGGTGAGTTTCTCCAACATTGTTTATGTGGTTAGAGCTCTTTGAATGCCCCACAAAGTTGTTTGTTGGAGGGAGGCCATTAATTTGACAAAATACTGGACACGTGGACTGTTATCCCCACTTTTTAGGGATAACTAGGAGATCATGTCTCGAGACCCACAGGTCCTAGACATGGAGTACCGAGAGCAGAATTGACTTGAGCATGGCCCTGGAGGGCCCACCTTTTCTTCTTCCATTGTCTTTATCTTGACAGCAGCAACAACATCCATCACCATCGGCTTGGTCCTGTATCAGAAGAGGTTCTTGCTCCATGAGGTAATTGGTCCAGGTATCATGGTATGTGTCACTTTTGATCATTGAAACCTTTAAATATATGCATCTGATTCCTTTTATCTCTAACGACTCCTTCGATCTTACATTTGCCCACTTGACCATGTTTGGGGGGGTTGACAGGGTGCCCTAGCAAGCCTGTGTCTGTAGGTTTTGGTTTGCCACTGGGGGAATTTCTGAAAAGCCATCATCCGCTCCCATCATAGCACCACTCTTACATCTTGTTTTCTGCTCACCTATCCCATTCCCCTTGTCCAGGCATTGGGTTGACCTATTTTAGGACTGCACCTTACCTCGTGGGAAGAAGGGGCTAAAGGCCCAGAAGGTAAAAGAAAGCTGGTAAAAGATAAAATCCTAAGAATAAACCTCGAGATGCTTCACCTAGGGATCCCCGAGAAAGCAATAAAAGGCTTCTCAACAATAAACAAGAGGGACCCGAAAAAATAATAAAACAAGACCTAGTCAGAGGATAGGGGGTCTCATCACGAGCCAGCCTATTAGGTCCGTGGGTACCTAGCAGTATGACATTGCCACCAGCTGGTTACCACGCCAGGGCAGTGACTCTTGGTTGCATGGCCAAGGGAAAGGGGGTCTCATCACAAGCCAACCTTCTCATTTTTGCGAAAGTACTTGTGGGTAACCACCATGCCAAGGCAGTGTCCCCTGATTAACTCTTGAACAAAAAAAATAAAAAGAATAAAAGAATGAAAAAGAATAAAGGTAAGAATGGGCTTAAAAAAAATGCATCCATGACAGGGACAGCTTGCCTTCTACAAAGGCACCCACAGGTAAGACATTGCATCCTTGGCCCTTACTGCACCCACATGCTTGGACATCCCCTGACCACATCATCCACTTACATGGCTTGGATGAGGTCTCTCTGGGAACTTTCCTTTTTCTGTGGACACTAGCCCAATAGGACGCCTTGTTCCTTTTCCCCAGACTTGTATTGCAAGCTTGTGTAATGTCTTTGAGCTATTGATTGATGTATTAGGGATTTTATGCATGTGTTTAATAATATTAATGATGAAATGTGATTGACATTGCTATGATCCCTGTGACTGATGAGTCCATGGAGGGCGTAGCCTTTGATGTGTAGGACCATACCTGATGGACAGGTACCATTTGGACCGGTACACATGGGGCGCTGATCAGTTCGGACCTCCATGGGGCTGAAGAGCCCACCAGATGGATGTTGAGACCCCATCAGGGGGTAGAGACAGGACAGAGGTTGATCAGAGTTTTTGCACCAAAGAAGAAGAGGACGTTCCACCAGATGCACCTCGACATAGTTTAGCCTAGGGGGTTGAGTCCTTTTCGCTGAGATGTTGGCCTTGGACGACCTGGGACGTCACCTTTGATGACCATGACGTCATCCAGCCTATTGGACGTCTTTGGAGGCAGACTGGGCAGCAGTGGCACGTGTGGCATGTTGGAGAAGCCCCTGGAGGGCTAACGTTTTGCTCCAGGATATTTCATTTGCCCTAGAAAGGGCGAGCGCCTCTCTTAGAGGGGCTTTTACTCTCTTTTTTTCTTAATTAGGGTTTTTACTTAGCATTTAATGCAAAAAACAATATGATTTTGATATTATGGCCTTGTCAACCTTTTTATGACCTAAAAAGTAAATTAGGTCATCGATACAATATATATTGAGGATTTTGATCCTCATTTTATCATCATCACTCATTCACTCCATAAGGAGGTCTGAAATTTGTGCCCTATCTTGGGTATTTTGTTGATTTAGTGAGGTGCACTTGTGGAAGAAAGACATTTTTTGGCATTTATGGTGTTTCTCTTGAAGGAAGGTGTTACAACTAGGGTTTGCATGATTATTTCTTGATGAATTGTAAGTATTTTTCTGCAAAACTTCTTGATTGAATGGTTGCAGTCTTATTTTCTTACATGTATTTATAATTTACTGAATCAAAACCCTAGGTGACAAGCACACAAGTAGGTCCTTGTCTCAAGTCCCCTAAAAGAGAAACTTTTCAGCCATTGAAGAAGGAAAGAGCCTAGAATTTGCTACACTCTTCTCCTTTTCTTCCCTTATTGCTAGCCGTGCTTTCCAGAGGTCAAGAAGGAGGAGACGTCCCAGGCCTAGGTTATCTACACCTAGCGTCGTTTTTCTTCTAGGGTTGATGATAGAGCCTTGCTGTAGCAACACTCTCCCTCATTACACTCTCTTGTCTTGATTTTATCCTTTATGCTAGCCGTTTTTGCCAAGTTAACTTAAGGAAGGAGGAGAGAGCACGAGGCCTTGCTTTAGTAACACCGGAGTGAGCCTCTCTCCCCTAGGGTTTTGATTCTGAGGCCCTGCCATAGCAACACTTCAGAACTCTTCCCTCTAGTCCTTAGCCATCCTCCTTCAATCCTTGCGTCCTCTACTAAATTGACTCCATTCTACCCTAAGGCACTGATCCTAAGACCTCCAGCGTTGAAGTAAGACCTTGATCACAACACTCTCAAAACCCTAATTTCACCTACCCTAACCTAATAACCCTAAGTTGTTGACTTCATCCTTGGTTATTACATCTTAATGCAGCAACATTTTACTTTATGAGCAATTGAATGGTAGTTAAAGGCATTAATTAAGTTAAGTATTGATTTATTGCATTGAATGCCATATCGTTCTAGTATTTATTGGTGAAGTGACATTATCTTTCATTGCTATTTTATAAACATTGACTTCGTCAATATTTACTTTCAAATTGCTTATATTGAATACCATATAGTCGTTGATATATATATATGAAGTACTAACCAAAGCCTGCATATATAAGTTTATTGTTGCTTTGTTCTTGGGCAGGGATTCTACTTGGTTACTGCTTTCAATTATCTTTATTGGCTATAAAGCCGGACTATCTATTTGGTGGTGACTTGTGAGGGGGGAAACAACTATTTTATCCTGCAATCCTTTGCCTCCTCAAAACCATAGGTCACCGGGGACGTCTCCCCTGGGCCTCACCTCCCTAAAGAGAAAGAACCTTCCCATCGTGGTGACATTGGGTGGGATAGGTTCCTGTTACGCCAATTTGGCCCTCTATCTTTTAGCCTTTTCTCCTAGCTACAAACTGTGCGATAACATGGACTCTTCATGAAAGTCCTCAGATGCTCTACAAAAGGGTGGTATGTCCTCATTTACCACATTATTAGACTCAACTTTGTTGGTGGCCTTTGTTCTTGTTGAGGAGTTTTCTTTTTCCATCTTTCATTACCATGCCTCGGTTGGAATCTATTATTTTGATTTTGGGACCTCTCCATGGCTATCAACCTATTCTGCAATGCACTAAGTTGGGTAGCGTGAGTGGCCTCCATTCTTTTAACCATCTCTGTTATGGCCTTTAAAGGGTCATAGCATGGATCTTTATTATCTGGAACTGCTGCTTTCTCTTTAGGATCTGACTGTCTTGAAGAACTGCCCCTTGTGATTCCTGGAAGGTTCGACTTTCCTGATGCTTGCATGTTTTTATCAATCTTGATAGTGGTTTCTTGAGCTATTTTGAGGTCGGTGGGTTCTTTATCTCTTAGTTGATATCTCATCTCACCACCAAATGCCTCAATGTAGTAGATCAAGATAGCGCTCTCAGGGGGTTTGATATCTTTGTGCATTCTTGAAACTAGTTCGTTGAACCTTTTGTTGAACTCGTCCATGGTTTCATTTTCATCTTTCTTCATTGTGTTGAGGGCCGCCAAAAGATGACGGTGGGCTCTCTTCTCCCCCCACTTTTCAGTAAAGGCATCAATGAGCTCCTTCAAAGTTTTGAAAGAATTATTTGGCTTGTCTTCATACCAATCTGAAGCATCATCTTCTAAGGAAAGAACAAATAACTTCATTTTTACATCTTCATAATTGTGTGCAACACACTATTTATTTATACATCTCATGAAAGATTTGACATGCATCTTAGTTGAAATGGCATTATTGCCTTGAAAACTAGGAAGTTTCTCGATTGCTTTTTCAGGAATAGCATGTGGATAATTGTTTATTGCACTAAAATCACGTGGAGCATATATGTCCATTTATGAAATAAAACTATTACTATAAAAAAACAAGTGGATATCAGAAATGGACTCTGTTCCTAAATGACTAAGTACTCTATGAAAAGAGGCTTTAGCTAACCTCCTTCGATAAACCTTTTCAGGTTCAGGAATGAAGTTAAGAATGCCTTCTGAATTCCTCCTTGTAGAATACCTAGTTAAATTGGAATTAAGTGGAGTCGCCAGATGGTTGAGTCTATTTATGATAAACTACAAGCATAAAAAACTAAGTAAAAATAAGGAAAAACAAGTCGTGTTCCGGGAATAGAAAGATTTATCCCCGACAACGGCACCAAAAGGTTGTCACCTTATACAAACTTGGGAGATGTGGAAGAAATCTTCAATCCACTTGGTGTGTCCTTGGGGGCAAGTTTATTCTAGGAGTTTATTCTTTTCAACAATCAACCATAAACAGATAAAACATAAACTAAATATTCACCACGATATAAACAATAAGCATATACTTGCATAAAAGGATACTGAGATACAATTGTTAGATGCAAGTAACATTAAATTTGCTTCAAATAGATAACCCAATTGTAAAATGAAGCCTGTGGCTTTGCTGAGTGTAAACAATGAGACCAGTGCCTTAGAGGGAATCGTGAACAATGTAGTTCGTGTGTTTTATTAGGATAAATTGATGTTGAGTTAATGAGATTGTTTGGGCCTCCTTATGTATCATTCACCAATCTAAAACTTGGCGATCGGGTGTGTCGCAGATACAACAAGGCGAATTGCTAGGTGGTTTGACACACTCCACCCAGGGTAGAGGTCTTAGACAAATGATAGCACTTAGAAATTGTCCTGATTGATCTATCAATCACTGACTAGCCCAACATGTATGAAACTTACTTCTAGCAGATCGAGACTAGCTCGCAACTGGAAGGGTCAGGAACTGCAATGAGAGCTGAGGGGAATTTGTTTATTTTAAATAAGAAGTAAATAACTGAAATTGAAATGTTATGCTAATTACTAATCCACACTGACCAGGCCTCTTTCGAGGAGCTGATGGGATGGTTTATTTGCCAACTTGAAATTGCAAGAAGTAAAGCTAATCTAGCAATTAAAATGTTACTTTCCAAAAATGAAATCTAATCTATGTGAAGGTTTATTCAACTTTATTGTTTAATGTGAGATAGTTTGAAATTTTAAGCAAAGGAAAGAAAACTGAATGAAAGAAAGTCCAAAACCACAACACCAACCCCCCTAAGGGGAAAACAAAGAGTGAGGCCTCTCTTGGCTCACTTATTTTATTAACTTGGTTACAAGTGCTCTTTTAAGAGTCTTTAGATATTTTTGAAAGGGACTTTGGATCCTTATAATGATGAATCAAGGTTTTACAAGTTACAAGAATCTTTAGGAAGGTGTAGAGTGCTTCTGAAAGTCCCAAATGCTCCTAATCCGCCAAATTTTGGCAGAATTTCCCCTTGTTTATTCAATGACCTGCACAAAACAGCAAACAAAAGAGTACAAAGATAGCCAAAAAACATTTTAAGAGTGTCTTTGGTTATTAGTGGAAATCTAAAAATACCTCTAAGTTAAAATCTACAAAAATTTGCAAAAAAGAACTAAGAAGCTCAAGCTAAAAATCTTGTTTCCTTAGGGTCTTTTGTGGCTGTTCTAAAACAACAAGTTAAAAGCACTTAAATGCTAGATTTGAACAATGAAAACACTTGGAAAATATTAGCTTTTATCCCTCTAAAAATTTCAGAAAATTATTTGAGCAAAGAGACTATTTTCCTACACTAGATCTAGATTCTTAATATAGAAAATTTTGAAATAGAAATCAGATCTAAGCTATCACTTGCATGCATGAAAGGAACTGATGATTTAGCTAGATAAACTAGATCCAAACATGCTTGCATATATATGTAAAGTAACCCAGAAATTTGATTTAAAGAGAAGGAGAAAGAGAACAAGCTTGTGCTTGGAATATGTTGGGCAATGGAGTCCTTCTTTGGTGAATGGAGGGATCTTCTTCAAAGGACTTTAAAAAGAGGAAGAGTCAAGCTAGATCATCAACTTCTCCAAGTTGAGGTATCAACTACTTCAATCACTTGCAAAAAGGAGGGTTAGAAGATGGTATCACCTACAAAAGAGACTTCAAAACACAATATGTTAAACCAAACAAATATTGCATCTAAAAATCGCTTTTATAAATGAATAGCAAGATCACTAATCAAACTAGCTTAGCAATCCTACCCTAGTGAGTAATAGTACTCCTATAAGGCCAAATCAACCACAATACAAAAGCAAGAGAAATAGAATAATATCACCTCATACACATAAGAATACACACACTTGGACAATCCACCAATTTGACCTCCAAAGTCTTATTTTATTCCACAATTGCAAAGAGTATTACAAATATCAATGTTACAACAAGCAATTCTTCCCAAGCTCCAATTAAATGCAATGGGAGAGTATGCTTCAATATATAGCAAATGGTGAGGAGTCCCAATGAAGGAGGGTGCACCATGTGTAGGAGAGGGGCGCGCCAAGTGGAAGAGGAGAGAAACCAAGTGTTGAGGTAATGGCTGCCACCTCTCCATCAACCCAAAATAATGCCAAGTGTGAACGAATAGGAAGGTGTGGGTGCACCACCTCTCAAGAGGTTGGCTGCCCCATATGGGAATGCGCCACCTCTCAAGAGGGGTGCACCTCCTTATTTGCACATGCTTCAAATCAATATCAACACATGCCTTATTCATTCCTTTAACCAATAGGAAGCATCCAATTGTTGCCACATAGATTTTTGGAATTTTATTTGTCTCCAACATGTCCCCACATGTTTCCTTGATTTTTGCTTTTGCTGATTTTTTTGATGTTATTTTGACTTTTTTGGGTTTTTTGAGCAAAAATGATTTTTAAGTGATTAAAATCACTATTTTTGCTCAACTAAGTGGGTACGTTGGTAATATGGGTGCTCTAGGTCCAAAAATGAGCATCTCCATGGCATATTAAGTCCCTTAGTACCACTTTTTTAATACGTCTTTAATTTTTAATTAAAAACTGCCGAATTCTGGCAATTTTTTAATTAACTGAAAAAATTAAAAAAAACCTAGGGGAGACTTAGCACATTTTCATAAGACTCTAGGAGTATGTTTAGCATGGTAATATACATCAGACACTAGGCTTAGATCCATGCTAAGCCCTAACCATGGGTATATACTTCGGCTCTGGAGGGATTGAGTGAAAAAACTCCTAAATTATAAATTGCCTGAACGACAAAATATAATAAATAAGTGAAAAAACACTCTAGAGTACAACTCATGCTTAGAACTAGGTGGCTAAGACCTTTTACAAGTTCATCATGCAACATCTCTTTTACAAATTTTTATGGAAATGTGAAAAAGTTGGTCTTTATTGACCGGCTGAACTTCTGAACTCTGAATTTTGAACAAATAATGTTAAAACTTTGGCGGCTCCCTGGAAGTCCATCTTAGTGCAACTTTGATGGATAACAGCTATCATCATAGGATCCATCTCATGGTAAAGTAAACTTGTCGGAAGTTTGTGGAGCCACATTTCTTCGCACACTCACTGCTAGATATACTTTGTCTTTGTTGCACTCAAGGTCACAGAGTTTTGTTTCCTGCTGTGTCAGGAAACCCTGGAGGACTTCAAGGTAGAACATCAACCGGATGTGCTTTTCTGGTTTACTATACTTCCTGCTCAATCTGAATCGACATATTTTGTCAACTCAAGTTCACACTTGAAGCATATCTCAGACCATATCCAACTGTGTCTTGATACATGTTTTGTTGTTGCCTAGTGAGCCTATCTTGGTTAACTCATCACATTCACTGTATGGTATGAATCAAGTCTGGTGTTGTCCTGATACATTAGTGATCTAATCAACTGTGGATTAGTCTCGTCTGAATCATCATCAATCTTCTTCTTTAAATCCATCACGGTGGATTTGAATTCTGTCATACTTCTTTTCCCAGGAAGTAGTGTATCATACTCAGATCCTTTATGAAAATCAGAAGTCAATGCTTGCTTGTTTTCAACAACAAGGCTTTCTGAATAAGTCATCAAAATTGGGCTCTCTTCAAAGGACTTGGAAAAGAGGAAGAGTCAAGCTAGATCATCAACTTCTCCAAGTTGAGGTATCAACTACTTCAATCACTTGCAAAAAAGAGGGTTAGAAGATGGTATCGCCTATAAAAGAGACTTCAAAACACAATATGTTAAACCAAACAAATATTGCATCTAAAAATCGCTTTTATAAATGAATAGCAAGATCACTAATCAAACTAGCTTAGCAATACTACCCTAATGAGTAATAGTACTCTTATAAGGCCAAATCAACTACAATACAAAAGCAAGAGAAATAGAATAATATCACCTCATACACATAAGCATCCACACACTTGGACAATCCACCAATTTGACCTCCAAAGTCTTCTTTTATTCCACAATTGCAAAGAGTATTACAAATATCAATGTTACAACAAGCAATTCTTCCCAAGCTCCAACTAAAATGCAATGGGAGAGTATGCTTCAATATATAGCAAATGGTGAGGAGTCCCAATGAAGGAGGGTGCACCATGTGTAGGAGAGGGGCATGCCAAGTGGAAGAGGAGAGCAGCCAAGTGTTGAGGTAATGGCTGCCACCTCTCCATCAACCCAAAATAATGCCAAGTGTGAACGAATAGGAGGGTGTGGGTGCGCCACCTCTCAAGAGGTTGGCTGGTCCATATGGGAATGCACCACCTCTCAAGAGGGGTGCACCTCCTTATTGGCACATGCTTCAAATCAATATCAACACATGCCTTCTTCATTCCTTTAATCAATAGGAAGCATTCAATTTCTGCCACATAGCTTTTTGGAGTTTTATTTGTCTCCAACATGTCCCCACATGTTTCTTTAATTTTTGCTTTTGCTGATTTTTTTGATTTTATTTTGACTTTTTTGGGGTTTTTGAGCAAAAATGATTTTTAAGTGATTAAAATCACTATTTTTGCTCAACTAAGTGGGTACGTTGGTAATATGGGTGCTCTAGGTCCAAAAATGAGCATCCCCATGGCATATTAAGTTCCCTAGTACCACTTTTTTAATACATCTTTAATTTTTAATTAAAAACTGTCGAATTCTGACAATTTTTTAATTAACTAAAAGAATTAAAAAAAAACATAGGGGAGACTTGGCACATTTCCATAAAACTCTAGGTGTATGTTTAGCATGGTAATATACATCAGACACTAGGCTTAGATCCATGCTAAGCCCTAACCATGGGTATATACTCCGACTCTAGAGGGATTGGGTGAAAAAACTCATAAATTATAAATTGCCTGAACGACAAAATATAATAAATAAGTGAAAAAACACTCCAGAGTACAACTCATGCTTAGAACTAGATGGCTAAGACCTTTTACAAGTTCATCATGCAACATCTCTTATTACAAATTTTTATGGAAATGTGAAAAAGTTGGTCTTTATTGACCGGTTGAACTTTTGAACTCTGAATTATACTTGATTGTGCAGGGAATAAAGACTGCTCTAAGGAAAAGATTGCACCAACACATCAAGCCAACAAACCCAAACATTGAGTGCCTCCACAAGATGCACAACTCTTAGGGGCTGCTTCAATGGCATCCACAAGTACACAACAACAAACCCAAACAATGAAGTTGCCTCCAAAAGATGCGCAACTTCAAGGGGGATGAGCCAATAAACCAAAACACAACTTAAAACTGAAATGAAAGTGCTCAAAAGAAGCCTCCAAGGGCAAGTGCACACTTCAAAGTTCACTTAGTTAACATCAACCAAATGCTGAAATAAACTTGCATGCAAAGTAAAAGGAAATGTAAAGTGCTTGGAAGATTGTTAAACAATAACCACAAAAGATAGATCAATTAAAGTTGCCCAAGGTTGCAGTGGATTAATTAGGATCGATTAAGTTATTAAGTGAGAGTGTGAATCCTAAACTAAGTGACAACCCAAAAGCCCCTACTTGTACCAAAAAGTTGTTGGGTGCTCAATAAGTGAGGCAAATAAGGCCCCACCCTAGCTCCACAGGTCAACCCAAGAATAGAAGTACTCCCTGGAAGGACGGCAAGGGTCATGAGATCATCCCCGATCTAGCACCTCTCGTTGCTTCCTTAAATTCTCGTTTTAGATGGCAAAGTTGGGTCAGTAGAAGGTGACCTATTTAGACTAGTTGATTTTAAAGCCTGGGAGACTAAGGTAAATTGAGTTAGTAAAGTTAAGTTAGGGTGATTGCAATGTGTGTTGTGCAAGATGTGCTTGCAAAATGCCAAGTACTTGGATGATAGAGCAATGTAAGCAAAGTATATAAATTAACTTGCAAAAATAAAATGGATGTTTGCCTTAAACCATAATACCATACAAGGTTGCAAGAGATGGAATGAAAGATTTAACTTATTAAGCAAAGGTACTTAAGATTGAATATGAAAGTGTGCTTGAATGAAGTAGATATCAATTATGAGCAATATAAGAAAAATAGATCACAATGCCTCCATGGGCCTAAACTAGCATATGATTACTCCATTACTTAAAATAAATCATCATTGAGCATAAAAAATGAAAGCAACCATAATTGGTCTAGCCTTATGATTTTGGGGGTTGGCAAAGCCAAGCACACTCCAAGGTGTAGGCAAACAAGATAAAGCAAAAGACTTGTAAATAAAACTAAGCTAAAACAAACCTCAAACAATGGCACAAGGTGGAGGCAAGCCTTCCTTTGTTGTTCCAAGGTGGGTTGAAATGAAACTAAACTAATTACAGAAAATAAAATTGCAGCAAGTAAAGCCTTACGATTTAAGATGGTTGGCAAAGCCAAACACTTTCCTAGGTGTAGGCAAAGCAAAATAAAAAATGCAGAAATTTATTTTAGGAGAAGTGCAAGCCCTTGGTTACTCTTTGGGGGCTTTCTTACAATGAGAATAGAAGAGAGAAGTGTTGGGTAAGTATGCACCCCAACTTAGGAGGTTGTTGTTGATGTTTTAAGGCCCCAAATCGGTTGTTCCTCCTTGTTTTCTGTCAAAGACCTGCAAAAACCAGCAAGTTTTACTTGCTGGAAAACTGCAGAAAATGACTGAAAACCCTGCAGAAAATTTATGTTAATATGCAACAACAATTCTAAATGAAATATAGTAGTATTTGTAATCGATTTTGATCTACTTCAGAATTCAAATCTACCCAAATAATAAGAAACAAGAACAGAATAACATAACCAAAACTATAAGAGGAATAAGATTAGGTGAAATAAACAACTTCCAAATCTGAAGTTGCTCCCTCTCAACCCTTAGCAACCTACAAGCATATGAGACTAAGCTACAAGACAAAGAAGGAGGTAAGTAGATCACAAAACATCCACAAAATAATTTAAAGAAGAAAGGAAACTACCACACTAAGATCTAGAGAAATACTACTATAGATCCATCCAAGCAAAGTACTTTGCTTGGATCTTGTTATGAACATAAATATACATATAAATAGATATTCATAACATAATAATTAATTAATAAATAATAACTATTAATAATGAAAGGACATGTCTCAAAGGACATAACTATTGGTTAAGGGCACCCCTGCGTGGGTATATAAACGAGCCCTCATTCTCAATTGTAAATCATCTTATCATATCTTATCTATTCATTTATTATTTATAGTCCTATATGGATTACTTTGTTATATTCCAAGTATTTTGGATAATTCTTGTGTGAGCGAACTTTGTTTGTCTCATTTGGTATCAGAGCTTCGTTTTCCTGATCCCGGCCTTTGGCCAGTCTCTTTATCAGACCTTGTCTGAACTGACTTTTAGCCACACACAAAAAATTTCAGAGTTTCTTTGATCTAGTCTTTGACCAACAATTGGCCTTTGGCCATTTAAAGCTCGAAATTTAGTTGGAGACGATTATTCCCGTTGAAAAAAAAATTCTACTAAAATTTTTAAAAGTCCAAAAAAAAATTAAATAAAATAAAAAAATCAGAAATATTCTATCTTCAATTAATAACAGGTTAACTGTACTTCAATCTTCTACCACCGTACAGATTGAACCACTTTGTATAATCAAATTAATTCAGTATTGTTGTCATCTGTACGTACATAGACACAATTGTTGAAGTCTGTATGCAACTATCTCGTACAGTCAAATTAAAACTGGTTTTTGTACGTTTCAATAAAAATTACACAGTAAAAGAAAACCGTACAGTGAATCCGTAACATCCGTACAACAAATTAAAAAAATAAAAGGTCGTGTGGTACACTGTACAGTGAATCCGTACAACCGTACTCATTAATTCTGTCACGTGGCTGTCCGTATGGTCATCATCCCATGCGTGCATTTTTGAAGGATAAAATTAAGGGACAAATAACATAGTAGAATGCTGCCAACCCCAATTGAAAGTCGTGACCTTTAATTTTAATTATTAAGGGTTTAAATTGATTAAAAGTTTATGTGCCCAACCCAAGTTAACGATTGCATATAAAAATTGCACATTAGAAGTTATGTATACAAAAGGAAAAATAAGATATAACTCAAGTTATTTAGCGGTGCACTAAATTAATTAGATTATATTATTGAAGTTAAAATCTCAAGGTTACAAGGCTATTGGAAAAGTCAACAATCAATAAGGGAATATAAAAGTCCATTCAATTATTGTAAAAGGCTTTATTAAGGAGAAATTAGAAGTTAAGAGGAGAAAGGAAAAGTATAAGTGAAAAGACATCAATACTATTCAAAGTTATAAAGGGGTGATTAAAAAAATAGATTATTACTTGGTAAAGTTAAAAAAGTTAAAAAAAAGATTATTAAAAGTTACTAAAGGGGTGATTGAAAAAAAAATAAATTAAATTAAAAAAAAAATTATTACTTGGTAAAGTTAAAAAAGTTATTAAAGGGGTGATTAAAAAAAAATAAAAAAAATCATAAAGTTAAAAAAAAGATTATTACTTGGTAAAGTTAAAAAGTAGTAATAAAATAAAAAAAAATACATCATATTTCCAAGAGATATTTTATTAAAAAAAAAAATCCAAAGTCCAATTAAATTATAAAAAGGACAATTCAAAAATGGAAGGAGGAAGATTCCCCCCCTACTTATAAAAAATATGTGGATCCCTTATTAAAATTTAATGGGATTATTCAAGGAAAGAATATCAACATCGCTATTTGCCCGACCGCTAGGAAAAATCACATTGACGTTTACCTGGCAAACCAATTAATGGTTTTAGAGCCAAATATAATTGAAAATGACATGTGTCTTTCTGATGAGAAATATGGCATTAAGAACCTACAACTATCTATGGGCGATTACAAATTCATAGCTCAATTCAATGTCATATCAATCTATCAAGACAATGTTGATATGATTCTAGGGTCAACTTGGGTAGATATATTGGGTACCTTTGTTTTCAACACAAGGAATTTTTTTTTGACATTTTCTTATAAGAAGAAGAAAATCACATTACAGGACATTACAATGAAGTCGATTTCAGAAGCTCCATCATCAGAAGA